>WUAM01000383.1:633262-645297 GCA_024336885.1 Actenoides hombroni
GGGCTCTGAGCAACCTGCTCTAGTGGGAGGTGTCCCTGCCCATGGCAGGGGGGTTGGAACTAGATGATCTTTAAGATGCCTTCCAATCCTGACAATTCTATGATTCTATAATTTTTACTGCTTAAAACAGACTAGCTCCTGTGGTCAAATCTGTGAATCACATCTGAAATCTACTTTTCTCTGCAATCCTAACACCTATGCCACTAGCACAGTCAACTGTGGAAAGAATTTAAGGGTTGAAGGCTCCTGTCAAGCCCATTTCCTGAAGTTCCTCCTTCCTAAAACCACCTCTGGTGCTTACTAGTCCCCTAAAAGTCCTGCTTTAATTCACTGCTGCAAAAATCCTACTTCCTGTACCACCCCATTTTTATTTACATACACACACACACACACACACCAGGGACTGCTTCTTGTTCCTTCCTAGTAAATTAAAGTGGGTTGGGCAAGCTCTCAGCAGATGTTCCACAAAGTAAGAAATATTGGTATAGGGATAGAGATAGGACTGGCTACACTAATCAATGACACTATCCCATGAAGTCTTTTATCAGGACAGGTCTACAGGTAACAGAGTGAAATTCTGATATTTTCAAGGATGTTCTAAACCTTCCTTTCTGAAGCTAGAAGAAAAATATGCTTACTTCAAAAAGTAAGTCTGTAGAATGATGCTCTTTATTTGAAAAAGTTTCATGTTCACGTGCCCCTTGACAGAATACATGAAACAGAACACATTTTTCACTTCTTCTTCCAGAGAGGATGATTTTTTTCCCCAGAAGACAGACACAAGTTTAAAAAAAGCAAACAAAAATAATCCACTTTTGCAAAGCAGTTACTGCTCAACACCTCACCTCCCAGAGGCTCCCAGAATGATTTCCTCAACAGGCTGAATACTGCTTATTTTTGGTTGCTATGAGTTAGCTAAAGGATACAGCTAATGAGGGAACCTAATTAAGAGTGCTAGCTGTTGAAATCAGGAAGCAGACTTTATTAACCCATGCATTCCCAGAGCTGTGATCCAAGAGCAGTTATTCAGGGATCATCATTAAGTTTGCACACTGCTAACTGCTCGTGACTCCATTTCAGCAGATTACCATCAGACCTTTATAAATAAGCAGGTAACACTTTCGACACCCTAATATTCAAGGGTGGCAATCTGGAGGGTTGAGAAGCTGCCCAAGTACCAGCTTGCTCTCTTGTCAAGCGGGGCCAGGGCAGCATATCCAGAGCGTAGTGTTGCACAATCTACTGTTTCAAAACTTCCATTTTGCAACTACTTGAAAATCTGCATACAAAATACTGCAGTTTTCCTAGATTTCAAGCAACGGCATGACCTGGACTAGCTGCCAGGTGCCCACCAAGTCACCCTATCAATCCCACTCCTCAACAGGACCGGGGTAGGCCATAAGATTAAAAGGCTTGTGGGTCAAGAAAGACAGGGAGATTACTGAGCGATTCCTATCATGGGCAAAACAAGACTTGAACTGAGGAAATTAATTTACTTTGTTGTCAGTTAATAAGGGAGTAGGTTAACGAAAATAAGAACAAATGTAGAAACACACCACACACACCCCCCTCCCTTCCTCCCGGCCTCAACTTCATTCCCAACTTCTCTATCTCCTATCCCCAGGCAGCACAAGGGGCTAGGGAATGGGGGCTGCAGTTGGTTTGTTACATGACATCTCTGCTGCTCCTTCCTCACGCTCTTCCCCTGCTGCAGCGTGGGGTCTCACCCATAGGAAACAGTCCTTCATGACCTTCCCAAATACAGGGTCCTTCCTGGGGGCTGCACTTCTTCAAGGACTGCTCCAGCACAGGTCCTTTTCATGGAGTAACAGGCTGCTCCAGCACAGATCTCCTCTTGGGGTCACAGGTCCTGCCAGAAAACCCGCTCCATCATGGACTCTTCTCCCCAGAGCCACAGGTCCTGCCAGGAGCCTGATCCAGTGGGGGCTTTCCATGGGTCCCAGCTTCCTTCAGGGCACATCCACCTGCTCAGCTTTGGCCAGGGGCAGGTCTGGTTTGCATCGTGGAGGTGGCCTGTTTTGGAGCTGGCTCTGTCTGACATGGGGGTAGCTTCTGTTACCTTCTCACAGAAGCCACTCCTGCAGCCCCCTCGCTACCAAAACCTTGCACATAATCCAAATACACTTCGTGTATTCTTCTTTCCCTGCTGAAAGAAAAGTGAGTTCACAACCACTGCTGAGAATGACGACACCTTCTCCACCGAGTTTGTCTTTGCTGTCACCACTGTCAAAGCTGCCAAGAGCCAAGGAAAACATATTCCAAACCTGTACTACTCTTACTAGCTTTGGGGTAGGGAAAGGCGAATAGAAACCTGACAGGATGAGCTACACTATTAGCAGAATTAAAATTCTGCTAGCTACTTTATAGGCAGTTCACAAAGCCATGGCACATAAATAATTGCAGTTATATAAACTGCAGTGTGCACCAGAAATGCTCCTTGTTCAACTGGTACAGCGAATCAAGGAGGAAAAGAAATACTACCTGATTATACAAAAAATAGCACATAGCCACAAAAGGCTTGTGTAGGAAAGGGAAAAAAAAATAAACTGGGAGAAGAATCCATCTAAATTGGTAGGAGAATTCATTTAAACCAAGCAACGTATTTTGTTATGGGGAGGAAACCCTCAAGCTGTACTATTTCTACTCAGATTCATAATATAAGTCCTGTGATAACATTCTATAGTTCATTGGGCAACTAAAAAGGCTGCTCATTGTTTCATTCCCCATGCTTTAGCATCTATTTTTATGTAAAGCAACAATATAGCTCAAAGACGCAGGAAAAATTACTCAGGTCAGCGCTGCCAGAAGTGGTGGGATTCCGTGCTGGGGTGAGTGTGGAACAACAGTATTGTTCTGCAGTGAGAGAGGAAATAAAGCCTCTCAAAAGAACTTTTCCAAAACAAATGGTTTTCTGTGATAGCTAGCTTCCTGACAATTTGGCTCCCTAAAACAGCTCAAGTAGTAGCACTGGAGAGAAAAATACTTTTTTTTCCTGCAGCAGCAGCCAATAGGATCTGCTATGCAGTAACAAGCTGCATCTCTTCCAAAGGCAGCCTTCACAACTGTTAACTGGGAGCTTTTAACACAACAGCAACCTTAAAATAGATAAAAAGATAACAGGAATTTGCTTGTAATGTTTCATTATGAAAAACGGTAAAAAAAACCCATTTCCTCCGGGAGCCCTTTACTCACCCTATTCTGATGGCTGCAAATGTATTATTAAAAAAAAAAAAATCATCGATAAGAGATCAAAAAATGTCAGTAATCATTTGTCACGACAATACCAGAGAAGTTAAAACTGTGAGGATTGGTATCACTATGTTTGATATCACTTTCTTCTGGAATATTCTGCTCTAAAGTTGTTTTATGACTACAACTATTTACATTCAGCTCTTAGGCAAGAAGTACAGTCAAATAACATTCGCATTTCATTCACATGAAGTTTACTCAGTGAAGTAATAACAATTTCAAGCACTAAGAACTTCACAAAAAAAAAAAATAAAAGGTCAAAACTGCAATGGTCTAAAAGAAAGCTTTACAGTTACAAATTGCCAAGTGACCACTTGCTCCACAGTGAAGTTATTTAGTTTATTATCCTTAACTGTTTATCTGCCCCCACTTCCCTTGGGACTATCAATAGCTAACAGGAACACCTATATTCACAACGATACACGTAGCTCTATTAAACAGTGAAAGATTAATTAGAGCACCTTGGCAGAGCTGTGCTTGCATCAGGAGTTGCCCTGGACAGCCAATACCCCTCAGAGCAAACAAAATTCCTGCGTGCGACCAAATATCAGATACCTATTTATCTCCAACAGGTACAATACTTGCCATTCCAGCAGTTTATTATACAACATGACACTGGGGTAGCAGAGGAGGAGAACTAATGTGGCTTCTGTAAAGGGAGATTCTGTCTCGCATGCCTACAAGAGTTCTCTGAAAGAATCAACGAGCACGTGGATGATGAAAACCTAAGTTATACAGTCTGCCAAGAGCTCCAAAAAACTTCTAATGAAGTCCTTCTCTGAACATACTTAAGGAAATAAAGCAGCCAGAGAAGAAAAGAGAATATATTACACAGTCATAGGTAAATAACTAAGGAAATAGAAGACCAGTATATATCTCAGAGAGATAGAGATGGTCATTGAAGTCGTGCTAGCACACATGCTGTTCCACACATTAATGAAAAACAGCAACAAAAATAAAACACGTGAGGTGACCAGAGATAAGACAGTTCGAAATTATTCCAAGTTATTTAGGATAGTCAAGGCACAAGCGAATTGTGCAGAGCTTCAGATCTCCAAGACTAAATTAATGTTAAACCAACAGGCAAAGTTGGAGGTAGAAATTTAAGAGCAGATAAATATATATATACACACACAAAGGAAAACAATCCTAAACCAGTTGGGCTCCAACTGATCATTATCTCTCATCAGTAAGATACCTTGGTTATGATTGTTTCATAAAAACACCAGGTCAATAATTGCTTTTCAAACCACAGCCTGAACATCAGAAATGTAAAGGGAAAAAAAGTCTGTTAAAGATATAAAAATTATATATATATATACACACACACACACTTGGCAGATTTTTATTTTGACTACAAGCAAATGTAGAACTTAATCTAAACTCACCAAAAACTGAGAAACTAACCCCATTTCACAGAACACTCATCTTTTTCTGGCCCACAAGTTGTTGGAGCCTGGAAGACCACATGGAACACAGTATCGTCTTTGGCAACCCCTGTTCCCATGCATATCCCCACACCTGAGCCTTCGGCCACTACTGGAAACACTGTGCACACTACTGCATAGGAACGGGACAGAAAGGGGTAACTAGCCTATGGAGACTTTAAAAAAAAAAAAAGCAAATATATAATTCTGAATTTTATCAAGGTACACAAAACTGTACAGACTGTACTCTTCTGCACCATAAATCCTGAACTACAGACTAGTTCTGTGTTTGAGCAGAAGCTGACTGAAAAATACAGTAGACATCTCAGATTACCTTGTTTTCCTTCCATTGCACATCTATCTATATAAATATATATATATGCACTCACATATATATGCACACACGCCTGCCTCAACTATTTCCTCATTTCACAGGAATTATCATTTCACAGGAATTTACATCCTTCATGCTTCACTAGTTCTAGGATGACTTCTTGGTAGATGACCAGGTTTATCATTGACACTCCTTGTATTTGAAGGTCTTCAATTTAAACAGATTTTGTAGGAGTTAGTATTCATACTGGTTTTTAAATAAGACCCCATTGTGGCTAGGTAAATAATACTATGGGATGCTAAAAATCCTAGTTACACTTTGCAGGACTTTACATTCAGAAGTGCTAATGAAATAGGCATTTGATGAACTTCACGAGTGTTGACAGGTATATCCAATAGACACTCACTACTGATCGTGTGAAGAAAACAAACAAACAAACTGACACAAATCCAAGCCAGAATTTCTCCTAAAAACCCTCTCATTACTGCCTACAACAGACTCCTGTTTCCTTTTCTTCAACCAGCTACTATTTCCTGACTGCTCTTCCCTAGTAGTGTATTATAAACACACTGCAAGAGACAGGCACATAGGCTTCTGTACAGGGACATCAGCTTTCTGCTACTCCATATATATTTGAGTCAACATACTCCAACTCTCTACTAGATTGTTCAATCCACTCATCAATTTTCACCCTGCCTCCCTACTCTAAATACTACTTCAGCCAGTGCCATAACCCAACCAAACAGCCACTCACTGAAGTCTTCCCCTTCTTTACATGTGTGAGGATGTCATATAACCAGAAAACACAAGGCTATAGAACAGTAGAGTGAAGAGCATAGAGTAGGAATATCCCCAATTACTGTATTATCCCATAGATAAGTAACAAATAAGGATGTGTAAAAGAGGATAAATGCACAGAATAATTGACAAGTGACTTGCTAATAAGATACCAGGACTATTTTACTGGTAATCTAATGGCCAAACAGCCAACAGCCTGCTTCCCTCCCAAAAAATAGTGTTGTGGGTTTGGTGGTTGGTTTTTTGTTGGGTTGGTTTGTTGTTTTCAAACAAGGTACTAGTGCAGTCGAGGAAATTTCAGAGAAATTACTTTAAGCCAGACAATTCAATCAAAACTAATAAAATTCTAGATTGCTGAACAACTGGAACAAAACTATATGCTGAGCTATATAGACTGAGAGTGAGCCAAAGGGGAAGTTCACATTCCCCTTCTTTTTTTACTTTCATCTTCACTCCCAGCCCTACCCCTTTGACAGAACCCTAGCCATTCTCCAACTTTCTGCAGCACTCAAATCACCTCAGCTCCCAAAGAGGGGAAGCACGTTTTCCCCCTCTGCAGGAGTTTAGTTTTCTGCCAGTTTAGCATATTAAGCCAGCCCAAGGAAGTATCTGATGAGCACCAAGGTCAAGTGTAGAAAAAAGGAAGGGAATGCAGTGATGTGGAGGAGGGAAAGATAGAAGTATTTTACTCCCTAGCCTTTTTGTCAAGGCTGAAGCAGGGAGAAAGGCAAGCACTGAGCAGCAGGCTGTTAGATGGGCTTAAATTCAACAGCTTTTAGCTGTACTAATATTTAAGCATTCTTTAGAGTTTTCAGAAGAATAAGTCAAAGAGAATTCCTGCAGTGCGTAGCATTAACTTAATTTTATGCATTACAGGTTTACATTCCACAAACATCCATATAATACCAGAGACAACATTACATATGTTGCTCACTTCCAAAACCTCTGTTTTCAAGTATAGCATTTCTTCTCTTAATGAAATCAGAGCTCTCTTGACTACACCTCACTCACAAGTCATCCTTCCAATATTTTCCCCTCTACTCCTTATTTTACAGATACATTAACAGGAAAAGTCATACATGAATTCATACGTTCAAGTGATATAGATCCAGAACAGTAAATAATTTAAATGTATTTTGCAAATGTAACTGCTAGTCCACACAAATTCTACTTAATTACATGAAGACTTGTAGGGGTTTTCCAAATCACAACCTTAAGAGTTAAAAAAAAAAACCTCCACAAAAGTGCCAGTTCCCCTCTTTCCCTCACCCTCTCAAGACTTCCAAATGTTCCAAGCCTTTCAGATGCTTCATATATCCACAGGGTCTAACAACTCCTGTGCAACTATGCCTGTATGTTCAGTATTTTGGGATGCCATCTGACCAAACACCACACTCCATACCTTTCCACCTAGCTGTTCTGTAAGAAAAGCTGTCCAAACAGGTTAATACCGTACTGCTGTCACCCATCCAGTACAGGAATCAAACAGTTGCAACACTTTATACTACTTGCTTTTCTATTGCGTTTAGTTTGGAAAAAAGAAAAGTTTCAAAAGTGTCAGTTATGAGAATACTTGCTTGTGGCTTGAATGAACCCAAGTAAATGCAACTACATACAGCAGATTTCTTTTATAGGTAGGTAGGGGTTTGAGGGGAGAAAGCTCCGAGAGAAAACAACCCAACTTTGTCAGCTTGGCATTTACTACATCATTTTCATAAAGAATCTTTATGGAAAAATAAAACAATGTAAATATATTAAGTTTGTTAGATATTTGTTTTCATTTCTTTACACTCGCATCCCACATTACAGCCTCCTTCATCTGTGATCTACACCACAAGAAGAAGATGACACCATCGGGACAAACTGCCTATTACAAAAACCCCTCCTTTCACCTGCGTTCCTCTAAGATCTGAAAAAAAAAAAAAAAATCCCAAGTCAAAAATAATGTGCAAGATGCAACCAGCTCTCGTAATGCTAGCAGTGATTCAAGCACCATACTTGGTACTGCCGCTGCACCGCAGTTTAGAAAGAGGAAGTGTTGAGGACTTCTGAGCCAAAGGAAAAAAGTTATTTCTTCCCTGGCAGTGCCTTATCTCAGTGAGAAAAAGCACTCGTTTCCCACCACCACTTAAAGAGAAACACTCAGCCCTCTGCAGAAGCGGCTGCCCTGACCAGATCCCTCATTAGCGAGGCACAAAGCTACGCTTCAAGCTCGATTCTGCTCCCCGAGGCAGCTCGAGGGGCGAGGCCTAGCAAGAGGCAAGGCTGCAAACACCGCGCCACCAGGTAGCAACCACCGCTTCACTCAAGGCACGGCCGCTGGTGCAAAGGCACATGGCGAGACAAACAGCCGGAGAACAGCGGGTCAGAGCGGGCTCCTCTCCGCAGCCTGACTCTTCCTTCCTATCTCTCTAGGGAGCTCCGGCAGGACTCAGCTTTTAAACAGGGCTTGACTGTTGGACTTGATGACCTCAAAGGTCTTTTACAACCTAAACGAGCCTATGATTGTTCCGCCTGCCTGTTGGGCTGCCAGCGATACTGTTTACTCTCAGCCGCCGCCGCAAGCGGGGGGCAGACTGAGTGCCCCACACCGCCCAGGGCTGCTCCCTTCCCCACACCAGAGCCGCCCGGGAGCACTTCCTCCTTTCGGCCAGCGGCGACGGCTAACGCAAATCAAGAGAAGCAAGCTCTCGACGGACTTTAGCCCTGTCTCGGGGCACACTTGCCCAGGTCAGGTAGCCCCAGCACCGCCTCCCGCAGAGAGGCGAGGCGGCCCCTCCGGCGGCGACAGGGGCGCTCCTGCGGCGAGCCGGCCCGGCCCGCGCGGCAGCCCCTCTCCTCGGCGCACAAGGCGCCGGCGCTTCCCTCAAGGGCTGCCCCCCGGCACCTCCCCCCTCCCCCCCTTTCTCACCGGAGCTCCGGTCCTTCTCGTCGTCCTCTCCCTTCTCCTGCCGCTGCCCACCCGGCTCCGCCAGCCCCTGCTCCTCATCCTGCGCCTCCACCGGCACCACCGTAAAGCTCGTCGGCATGGCGCAGACCGCCCCGGGACCCGCTGGCGCCTCCTCCCCGGGCAGCAGAGAGGGTAAGCCCGGCGCTGCCGCCTCCCTCACGTGAGAGCCATTTCCTCGCGGAGCAAGGGGCGGTGGCCGGCTCCGCGCCGCCCCCGCCTCCTCACCGCCTGACTGGCGGCGCTGCGGCCGCAGCTGCTCAGCGAGAGCGGGCGCAGCGACGGGCTCGGCGAGGGGCGAGCAAGCTCTTTGGCGAGGTAGGAGTGCAGCAGGTACACCACCAGTTCAACCATATGTATCTTTAGAAGGCACCCCTCTCGGTAACAAAATGGATTTGGGGGGTGTATATTCCACTGAGAGCTCAGCCCCCTCCCCCAGGAAAAAAACAAACGCACAACAGAGCGGATGGAGAGATACAAAAATGTAATTAAATGAGTTTTCGTACTGAGAATAGAAAAAAAAAATCAGAAATAGCAAGGAAAGTAAAACGCTTGATACATCCAGATCACAGTCTATGTGACTGACAATAAAAACCTTAATAAAGTTACACATTTTTCAAGTCATCACGGCTAATGCACTTTATTTACGTGAAGCTGAAAATAAGCTAGCCAGTGACTTTGCAGACGCAGGAATGTTACATTTTTGGAAATCTTGAAAAATGGGGAAAATTCCCAAAGAGTGAATGATTGTCCTCAATACTGAGTCAATACCTAAAAAGAGTGACTCGGGAAAGTTGAGCTAACTAGCTCAATGATAATTTTGTTTTGAGGAAAGACGGTCGTGATACATCAATTTGGGGGGGCAAGGTAACATGTTTGAATAGTTAAAGGTTGTCCTAATGTTACAGCCCACATGAAAACAGACAAGGTATTTGACTTGGTACCAGCTCAAATCTGGTTGGAAAATTCTACGGAATTAAATCCATATACCTTCCACATATTTCACTATCTCTTCCTGATAGATCTCAGGATGTTGGCAGAGGCAGAAAGATAGCAAAATGTAAGACAGAGAGTGAGGAAGAGGAGGATTCGCTCTGACATTTTTTTTCATCATCCATTTAGATTTTCTAGTCTCTGTGAGTGCTAGGAAGTGTTTGTAATCTGAATCAAACAGTTAAAGGCATTATAATGCAGCCATAAATATGTCTGAGGATCAGTACTGAAGAAAGTGAACATTTATCTTGGGGAGCAATCACTCCAGAAAGAATACAGTACAACCCAAGCTGAGTGTGCTGCTCAGTCCCAGTCAGAGCTTTGCCAGACCTGCTTGACTCTTCAAATATTTGTGTCTCATACTGTGACTAAAATGCAAGCCAGCTACACTGTGCTTTTTATTTCCAGGGTAGCAACAAGTGTTTCCCAGAGTCCCACGCACCATGCCAAGTGGTACTGTTCTACGACTTAGTCTGTTGACTACTTGTCTTTCATCGAGGAGAGGTGAGGGGCATCACAACCTACCATCACTTGATTCCTTGGTCTGTTACCACTGTCACCGAGGACACGGCTGAGGTTAGCGCATTGAAGTGCACTGTAACTTGGTGAGAGCCAGAGAGTTTCCATTGCCCACATGCTCATGCCTTGGGCATTTCTGCAGAAATGCTGCAGTAGCTTTTTATATCTATGGAAGGAAAAAAAAGATGTGTGCTGTTGACAGTTCCTATGGACCCTTCCCCTTTATCCGTTGAAAAACATGCCTTGTGGATGTTTTGGTTGTGTCTCAGCACCTGACAACCCTTGTCAGTGGAAATGTCAGACCCTGCCTCATTATTGACTGCACACCAGGATCAATGTGTCTTACTGCTGATGAGGAGCTGGCCTGGGGCAAAGCTTTTCTTCCACCTGCCTCACTCTGCCTGTTTTTGAGCCTGGGATTCTCCATGATGAAAAAGCTCTTAGCAGTTGCTCAACTAATTCGTTGGCAATCTTGGTTTTCTTGTGAGGTTTTGCTTGTGTGTGAGGGCATGAGTCTTACTGCGAGGAGGGGCAGACAGCAATACCCCACCATGTAGCCTGAAAGCCTTGAAAATGGGGCCAGTCTCTCCTCAGTGGTGACCAGTGATAGGACAAGGGGCAACAGGCACAAACTACAATTCATGAAGTTCCACCTAAATATAAGGGAAAGCTTCTTTCCTTTGAGCGTGACAGAGCACTGAAGAGGCTGCCTGGAGAGGCTGTGGGTGTTCAAAACACACCCGGATGCATCACTGTGCAACTTGCTCTAGTGAACCTGCTGTAGGAGGGGAGTTGGACAAGATGCTCTCCAGGGGTCCCTTCCCATTCTGTGACTCTGTGATTTTGTGTTCACTGAGACACACCTGAAGCAAAGTGTCAGGCTGTGTGTCTATCTTGCATTCAGAGCATGTGGAAATGGATGCCTATGAAAACCTGATGAAATCAGTCATTGCCAACATGGTCAATGCAAGTAGTGAACTGGCACTTTCTAGGTAGGCTGAACGAGACCCCAGTGGTGTAATCACACTGTTTTGTAGGTATGGAATACCCAACAGCAGCTCCAGAAATCCTGTATGACCTCTCCATTATGAAAGAAGTTGGCTAGCTCTTCGATACCAAAGAAGTCTTCCAGAGTCAGAACATGCTGATAGAACAGCACATCCTGGTGTGAAGGTAGAGCACTACTGAAATATGGCTTGTGGCACCACAGCTGATTCCTCTTTCTTCTAAATAACAAAATCATTGATGGAGAGCAACAAAAGCATTGATGGAGGATCCTTTCCTGGAGTGATTCAGGAACCTGTATCCACCACATAGGAAGCATGTTAGGATACCATCACAAAAAAAGGGGTATGTATAGTTAATGAACAGTATTTTCAAAACTAGTAGCAAGTATTTTTACTTCTAAAAGTAAATCTAAAACATTTAACAACTTATCCTCCATTCAGAAGGCACATGACTCTTATCTGACCAAAGGTTGAGGAAATTAGGAGTGTCACATATAGTTACAATGCCAGCATGTTCACTGAGTAATGATGTGGCAGAGCATGTGCTGCTATCACAACACAGATTTCTGACAAGACTGAGATTTGCTTTGTAATCCTTTAATGAGTTGTTTTGCATTAAATGCACATACATATCGAACCATAGAATTGTCAGGGTTGGAAGGAACCTTAAAGATCATCCAGTTTCAACCCCCCTGCCATGGGCAGGGACACCTCCCACTAGAGCAGGTTGCTCAGAGCCC
>WUAM01000383.1:645397-704624 GCA_024336885.1 Actenoides hombroni
TCTTTTCTGAGGGGGCCCACACCTTCCCTAGTCTTTTTCTTTCCATTCATATACCTATAGAAATTTTTGGCATTACCCCTAATCTCCCTGGCTAGATTTAATTCTAACTGAGCTTTAGCTCTCCTGACCAGGTCTCCTGCTGCTCAAGCAACTTCCTTGTACATTCCCCATTCTATCTCTCCTTCCTTCCATTCCTTTTAGAGTTTCTTTCTGTGTGACAGCATGTCCAGGAGCTCCTTGTTCATCCAGGCAGGTCTAGCATTCTTTCCTGCCTTTCTCTTTGCCGGTATAGTTTGCTCCTGGGCACTGAGAAGGTGATCCTTGAATATCGACCAGCTGTCTTGGGCCACCCTTCCCTCTAGGGCTTTGTCCCATGGCACTTTGGCCAGCAGATCCCTGAAGCGATCAAAGTCTGCACGCCCAAAGTCCGGCGTTGTAAGCTTGGAGTACATCCTCCTAGCTGCCCTGAGGATCTTAATATTATTAGTTCTTAATATTATTAATCTTAATATTATTAATTATATATTGAGTCTACCAGAGTTGTTAGCATTTCTTCAATTTGTGGCTTCAGGTAACTGCAGGAAAACCTGCAGATTGCCTATTTTGTTGAAAAGATCTGATGGATAAGCAGCAAAGCAGAAAGGTGTGTGCTTAACCTGGCTTAGCCAATGCAGTGTTTTTCACATTGACCTCTCTGACACTGGAGCCTGACATAGGAATTCTGCCTTTCTAGACAGTAGCTGAGACTGGTCAACAGAAGAAGTTTCCAACGTGCAAGCATAACAGGTAGACAAAGAGAAGCCATTAGCTGAGAAACTCTGCGTATTGTAAGGGAATCTGAATATTCCAAGGACCAGCACCAACAGCCAATGATTAGAAGTTATAGAAGAAATAGATGCAAAGAAACAACATGGTGTGTTTTAACTCCACGAATGCCATTCAGAGTTTCTGAATTGTCCAGCAGGACTGTTGAAAAGGCCACACTACGCAAATTCCTTTTGTGACTGCAGATGAATTTGTTCCAACCAGCAGACCTGAAATTTCTCTATTTGGAGAGTGATCTTACTCTACCTTAGCATCCTCATTTATGAAGAAACCTATCAAAGAAGATCATTGCTTCCATCCTTACTGGTATGTCAAACTTGCTGTCAGGACCCTCAGTGCACTCATAGGCCTTAATTGCAGTGACTAGCCTTACCTGAGAGACTTGCACCTGCACACCCTCTGCCCTGAGCCAAAAAGCTCCCTTGGACTTAAGGCTTGGCCCTTCTGTCCCTGTGTGTTCTATGCCATAGGTGTACTTGCCTCTAGTTCCATCACAGCTATGCTTCACCCAGGCCTTTGTTGATCCAGAGCCTGTCCTGCTTGCCTCACTTGAGTACTGCAGAACCTGTCCCTGCCTGGTGAAGCTTCTGCCCTACCAGCCTTGTTACTGTGCTTGGCTTCTCTCCTAAAGGCAGCAGGCAGTCCTGACCATTCCCTTATGCTTGTCTGGAAGAAGCCCTGAGTAACTTGATCCACCCTTGAAGTTTGTCCTTAGTGTAAGAGGCTGCACTGAATGATGTCCAGAGGCCCTTCCCAAACTGCTTCTTTCTGATTCCCTACGAACGCAACCACTGGCTCACATTAACTAGGCATAACAAAATCTGCTTTTTAACAAAACAGAAAAATAGAAGGGAACTAGAAAGCTTGGTATATTATCTGTTGCCTTCGGTGTCTACATATGCTCTTTCTCATCTACTTTTGCCTCTCGTTGTAAGTAGTGTGTGGGGAAAATATATGATCTAGCTCCTGTGGTTTGCCATGCCATGAGGAAACACTAAAGGGATATTAATTGCAACAGATCCCAGCTTCTCTGGCAATGAGAGCCATCTCTCCTTATCTAAAAAACCACACCAGTTTTATGGTGCAGATGACAGCACTGCTGCCTCAGAGCTCTGTGAGCTCTAATTTCTGTTCATTCTTGTTTCATTATTCAGTTTCACTTGCAGAATTAACTTTCCCATCCTTTCCCCCTCTGCGCTTCCTTGGACAGTGTGTTGCAGAATGGTGTCTCCTCAGCCTGCTCCTTGCAATTTCCATCCTAGTGTTTGTACTTCTGTTTATTCTCTAAGTAGCTTTGCTTAGGAGAAGATAAAGCAGGCAGTGCCTCTTGAAATTTTTAATCTCTTTGCTACAACGTGTGAAGCTGTTAATAGTTGTTTACTCACGCTTAGCTTTTATGGCTCAGTGGGTTGGGATTCCTTAGTGAAGCTCCTACAGCCATTCATGTGCAAAGGTATAACATTGGCTTTGTTTAATTTCAGAAGTGAGAGGCACAAAGCTGTGGGTTTGCATCTTTTAGCTTGTTTGGCATGCTACTTTGACGTGTGCAAGCACTTACAAAAAGAGTGGTTTCGCGACAATACCAAAATTCCTCATCGAAAGTTAGTTTCCTTTGGCGTCTGCATTAAATCGATCCATCGACAGAGGGCTCACTCTTACAGAAGACTCCAGTTCAATCACTACTTGGGTGATTTTGTTCCTTGTCCACTTGATGTAGCTTTTCATGTATACCTTGAGAGGAGAACTTGTGACCTGGAGAAGATGCGAGCACTGCTGAGATGCACCCTTAGAATATGCATAGCAGATTTTTCTGACCTCACAGCATGTGCCAGCTGGACCTAGCTCTGTTAGTTACAGAAGTGGTGAAGTAAACTACTCTTACTATCTACACAAACTGCAGTGCTAACCTCTCTGCAGGATGAAGGTAGGAACATGAATGTGTTTGCTTAGTACACTAGTGTATATTTAACGTGCACCTATTCCTCTTTGTCATTGCTAAAGCACTGAAATGGTGCCTCCTGAACTCATCCTCTGCCAAAACAGCCTTTCCACCCTGTCGGTGACATCTGCTAGAAGACACAGTGATACTGACTTGCAACATTAGCGTTGCAGGTTAATCATTGCCAAGGTTTAAATTAATTGTGAGACAAATTACATAACACCCAGTGAGTGAAGAAAATGTTGAAGCATATTAGAAAAATATAAAGTTCTCTTTAAAGACCAATACTTTGTCAAATGAATGACAGGTAAAAACATTAAGGTAATACGATAGAAATTAATATTACCTTTGCTTTAGTGCTACTTTGCTTTACCTGTGTTTTATTATTCTTCTGACATAGAGTACTTGGCAGAAAAAAAAACAAACCTGCATAATCCAATTGCATTGCTTTTCTTCTGAAGGGAAACTACACTCAACACTGAGCTGGAGTCCCTTCTGCCCAGTGAGAACTCTTCATCACTGAGCAAGAGCACTGGCTGGTTCCCTGATACCCAGTTCCTCAGAAGAGTGAGTTCTCTGCTGGACAGTACTATGGTTTCAGTAGAAGGGGTAGGGAGTAGCTCCTTGCATGCTCATTAGGGATATTATTTTGGGGTGTGGGAACAGCACAGTTGAATCCCATTAGTCAAGAAAAGTTGAGAATCCATCTGGAGGATTACTATAAATAATAGGTTATTATGCTAAAAGTAGGCACTTCTTCTGTTTTTAATCAACTAACTTTTAAGTATTATACACCTTATTCTTCAATATGGCTGTTGGATGAGGCCCCTCAGAGGACATGGACAAAATGAGGTGTTTCTCTGCTTTATCTGCATGGCAGTGAATCTCTGCAAACAGGCTGACTCTTCATAGGCGAGGGTACTCAAATACCAGCATTAAGAAAATTTTGCCAGTTGAAAATCAGATATTGATTGAATCAAGCAAGACAGAGTGTTAGCAGGGAAGTTTTGTCTTCTCTAATGCCATCTTGGACACAGGCACTTGAATTCCTCCCATGTGTTGTATTAAATGCCAAGGAACATGGCCTTAATGTAGCTGATTATTGTTTATAATTGACTCTGGAAAAGATCAGAGCATTTGTCAGAATCAGCTCCTCCATAAATGATGCCAGTTTACTGTTTGGGGGGTTTTAAATCATAGTAAGGATTCATCTTAGTTGGACGTTTCTTTATTTGCCCATCACTAACAACTATGAATATTTCACCTATATTTAGAGATTTCACAGGTGTGGTTAGGAGTGACACAGTACATCTATCAATTTTACAGCTGCCATAGGTGATAATGACTAGAGGATTTTAAAAAATATACTTAAATTGCTTCCAAAATGCTGAAATTAAATCCCCCCAGATGTTAGTTAAAGTTTTATCTTTTTTCCTTTTAATCCTCCTATGCTTTTCTGCTAATATCTGTGATAAAGTCAAGTTGAAAACACACATAAACCTAACTAAATATATCTCACTCTGCTTATGTGGAGATTCTGCTTTTAGTATTCCAACTAAAGGCAGAGTTTGCTCAAGTTTTTCCTCGGGTGCCATCTTCCATTCCATTATTGGAAGGTTGTAAACCGAAGATGGAAACAGAAGTTCTATGAACTGTAGTAACAAACTGCCCAGTTATTTCTCAGTAACGAGAGCAAATATCTTTTTATGTGTCAGGAAATTTAATGAGCTTACAAACTGATAGAAAACTGCTCATCTAAATGAGACCTTTTATAATCTATTGCAATGGATACAATTGCAGCTTCAGATATGATTATTGATTAAAATGCTAATACGTCTTGTTATGCTGAAATACTAAATAACCTCATTTTATTCTCTTTGCATAATTGTGTTCAACCAAAGAAATGGAAAGACTCCTATCTGTGTTAGATTCACTGTTCTTTAAAAATCGTAATTTTCACAATTGTTGAGAATCCACGGTCTCTGTGGATCAGTGGGATTTTTTAATCATAGCTTAGTGTCCTCATGTTGTTGTACACTGTCATCCAGTGGAGTAGAGTTGGTCAGTGGCTATCAGAATAGCTTGAGGAAGTAGAATATTATTAAACAGCACCTTCTCAATCAAAAACCAAATAGGTTTTTCCACCTAAGTTTGAAGCAGGGAGGCAGTTGGTGCTAATATGACATCTTTTGGTGACCGAAGAGCATGGAAACAAGAGCCAGGTTTTAGGAGAAGTTCTAGGTTAGGGTTTTATTTCATATTTAACTGCATTTCTGTGACAAATACAGCCATGGTGGTTTCCAGGAAAACAGGCTGTGCTGGGGCTGCTGTATGGACTTTGGTCCCACTTATCTAGAGACTGCATAGTGCAAGTTAACTGACTAGATGCTTTTAGAAATGCTTTTTACAGCTCTACCACAACCTTCTTCTCACAGCTTTTCTTCAGAGTTAAGCTCTCAACATGAGCCAGGTTTGCCTTACAGGAATAAATGCCTACGCTGTGATGCAGAGGCAAGTCCTGATTTGAGTTGCACCATCATTTAGGACATTACACCTTGAACTGGTTTTTAAGCTCAGGAAAGTCTATGAAAGGGCTGGGGGCTTTGCAAAGCCTTGTAACATTTAATGAAATATCACCTGGTTTGCTGCCCAGAAGATGGCCTCGGCCAAGGCAGTGACCCTTAGTTTTGAACTTTAACAATTGGTTCAAGTTTTGAACATTTATAGCATAAACTGAAGGGCATTTTTTTTCTCTAGCTACACAGCTCGTGTAGCAGTGGTTTTCTGAAGTCAGACTGAGTAAGCCATAGATATGAACAGTCTGGTCTTTCAGCACATACATGCAGGAGAGTTCTAAGTCAATATTTTTTTGTTGGTTTTGGTTTGGTTGTGGGGTTTTTGTTGCTAAGTAGAAAGCAACTATTATTCTGGCTAGTAATCTTCTCCTACGCAGGGGTGAGAGTGCTCTCTACCTTCTCCAATAATCCTAAGAGCGTGCTACAATTAAACTAATAAATGAACTTAGTTTTGTGGTTTTCCTTGGTGGTGATGTCTTAAAAATGATTGGCCTTGAAAGGGAAAATGTACAGTTTTCTGTAGCTTATTTGCTTTATTCTGAAAGTAATGACAATGTGGATTTCCAGAAGAGCTTTTCAGTGCTGACACTAATAGAAAAGAGCTACTGCCATATTGATACATCTGAGCTGCCAAGGTATATTATTACTGATTTCAGCAATGACACATTGAAGAAGCTTTATTAAATGTTTCAACAGAATACATCAATTAATGTTAATAGAAGGAATAGGACTATAAAAAAAAAAGGATGAAGAAAATAAAGAATAATATTAGTACACTTTTTGTTGAAAATATCCCTTAAGAGTCATAAGGAATATGGAATTGGAAATAAATCAACCAAAGCTAATATAACTGAATTTGGCTGTAATCTAATGAACAAAATCACAAAAAAAGTCATATATGCTGTTAACCAACTTTCTCCTGGAAAAATGATTCAGTTAAGGCCAGTGTGCAAAATGGACAACGCTAGCAAAGGATTTAAGTAGTGACAAGAAAGTAGGCTACAAGCAGTAAATAGAAAGCCCTACCAATGGGCAGGACAGAAAAAAAAAAGTATTCAATACTTGTGCACCTTATATTTCATTTGAAATAAAAAGGCCTAGCAAAATGAAACACCTCTGACAACTTTGGCCAGAATTAGAAAAGAACAAGCTACAGAATACTTGCATCAACTGAATGGTTTTGAATCCACCCCACCTCCTGAAGTTCTACTTAGGATGTTAAATAATTATATAAAACAATCTTAAAGCCATTGCTGGACACCTACCACTTTTTTTTTTGCATCTCTTAAGACTGGAACCATACAATCGCCACTTGGACAGCCTTCCATCCCTGAGTATATTTCTTCATCCAGTCCAACATCTTTCTTTCCAGTAAAGGCAGGTGTTCTGATCAAGCTGCTGTCTCTTACACAGCTCTACTGAGTGACACCATATGGCATGGCCTTGTCATCTGGGGTCAGCTCTCCCTGCCGAGTCTTCTCCCAGATTCTTGGGCACCCCTCGCCTACTGGCTGGGGGGGTGATGTGAGTAGCAAAAAAGGCCCTGGCGCTGCGTAAGCTCTACTCAGCAATAACAAAACCAACCCTGGGTTAGCAACACTATTTTCATATGAAAATGTGAAGAGCAGAAATATTATCTGCTTCCTGTTGCCCAGTAAACCAAACAGTTGTTTGCCCGGCTTGTGACAAAAAGACATTCAAAAGTAGACATTCCAATTAATAGAATGGGTAATGAGTAAAATTTCTCAGGTAAGCACAGTGATTGAGAGGAAGCATGACATGAAGTTGTGTCAGGGCTTAAAGATAAGTTTTTCATGTGACAATAACGATGTGTGGCAGAAGACAAAGCAGCATTGGAATCGGAATTGGGAATGCAGGAATTGATGCCTGATGTGCAGACTCACAAAGGTGAATTCCAGGAAATGAAGAAAATGGCTCAGAGTAAAACTGTTGGGCTATTTTCTGTTAACAACTAGTTTTGCAGCTGGATAATATAGGGTAATAAAGAAAGGTTAGTAGAAAATTACTGACTGGGTGACAGAAACAGATAAAGAGCTGTGGGCTCAGTCTTGGAGGAAATGAAAGGCTTCTGAAGTAAAAAAGGCTTTCTGGGCAAAATCCAGTAAGTTCTCTAAGCTTGAGCCTCATGGATTTAAAAATCTGTGCAGCCACACCTATATTCTTTTTCCTTGAAGTCTGCAGCCATTTTTGTCCACAACAAGAAGCTATCATCTTGATTTATGCTGCCATCTGCCTACTAACATTTTGTTTGTTTGTTTGATTTGGGAATAGTTTCTTTACCAATTATTTAAAAACCTCTGGAACCAAATTCATTTTTACATAAACTGGAGAGATGCAGGGGAACAGACTGGAAGGGACTTTGTTGGGTTTTTTTTCTAATCTAATACATATGTCCACAGAGCTGTGTCAGTTAGGTCTTCATAGTGAAGACACAACCTATACTAGCAAAAGAATACTTTGGCTGTGTACCCCTTTCCTGCTCTTCCTTACTGATTGCTGTATGACACTATTGCAAGGCCACTGTAGTATGGACTGTCCACAGCTTGTACACTGCTTATTTGATGAAACATTGGCAGCATTCATAGCCATCTAAGAGGATGGTCCCCCTAACCTTAGAAGGGGATCTGATTAATGTCTATAAATATCTGAGGGGTGGGTGTCAAAGGGAAGGAGCCAATCTCTTTTCTGTGGTGCCCAGCAATAGGACAGGGAACAACAGGTATAAACTTGAGCACAGAAGGTTCCACCTCAACATGAGGAGAAACTTCTTCCTGTGAAGGTGACAGAGCACTGGCACAGGCTGCCCAGAGAGGTTGTGGAGTCTCCTCTGGAGATTTTCAAAGCCTGCCTGGATGCATTCCTGTGTGGACTGCCCTGGGTGTTCCTGAGCTGGCAGGGGGATCGGATTCAATGAGGTCCCTTCTCTAGAGGTCCCTTCTAACCCCTAACATTCTATAATTCTAATGCTATGAAATGCATAGGGGGACACCAGCAAGTTAGAACAGGCAGGAAGGCTACGCTCCAGTCTTAAAAGACCACCAACCCAGCACTGCCCTCTGCAAAGATGCTGATCCTATGAGTCTGACCAAGAGCTCTGTGCACCCTGACCAAAGCTGCCACGATGATCATGGCAGTTCTTGGGGCAGCATTTGGCCTTTGTGCTGTGCTTCAAGGTACAGGCAACACTGCATACTAAAATGAAAAAAAACAGAACAACAATGCCAACTTTGGGACAATGTAGAGGTGGGGACCACATAAGCATGGGCAGTTTAATGCTGGCTAAGAAGTTTGAAAGCTTAGCAGACTAGAAGCTGGTGTGGGAGGTAGGAACAGGGGAGGCACATGAGAGGGAAGATGGGGCAGCACCCTGCTGTGGTTTGCAGCTAACTCCATGGCAAAAATGTCATTTGGGACATATATCACTGCTTCCTCTTTACATTTGACATTTTATGTTATCAAAAACATAGCCTATCCTTGCTTTTAGGTTTTTGGTCATGAAGCACAGGTGCTTTGTTTAGATTACAGATCTATTTATAGCACATTCCACTCTGCCAGCATTTACATCTGTGATGCTTTCCATTGTGATGTATTTCTCACAAAAAATCATAGCTAAATAAGCAATTTTGTTTTTAAGAGCCAGGGCCTTGTGCTTCAGCAAACATTCCCAGACCCACACATCCATCTGCAGATAGGGCACCTTACTGTCACATACATACTAACTCTACAGTCATGGGACAAGCAGAGCTGGAAATCTGTAGTTATGGATGTGATTACACCACAAAAACATGACAAATACAGCAACGAAGTTTATTGTCCTAAATAACTTGCTAACATCCTTAACACTGTGATAAGTTTATTGGTGTGAAAGGAGGAAGGAGATCTTGGGATACCATCTATGAGGACTGTTTGGCTTAAAAATACCCCCCAAATTTTTCCCTGTGGATTGGAAGGTGACGTGCAGCAGGTGTTCATGCAGGTTGATCTCCCTCACTCTGACCTTCCCGGGCACAGACCATGCCTGTCTGTGAAGCAGCTTTTGCACCCATGAACCGTTGTACGTCTGTCAGATCCCTCACTGTGCTTGAGTCCTGTGAAACACCCAGCAAACCACAGGCTGTTGTTACCATTATTTAGATCGATTAAATAGTACCAGTTTTTGTCTATGATTTTAGAATTGCAGATAGACTGTAGGGTTTTGTGTCCTACGTTCCCAACTGCTTTTACAATGGTGATAGCCAAGAGGAAATTCTTATCAAAGACACAGCTCTCATTTAGTCTGTAGGAGAGTACTGATGTAGTCTAAAATTCTCTCTGCTTTCGTACTGCTTAAATTAATAGTGGAAGAATATAAAGAGTTGTGCATACTGAAAGTTTCAGTATGGAGCTGAGCATAATCACCAGGTTCAAACCATTGTCGTGAGCAGGTAAAACAAACATTCCATGCAATTCATGTAGTGATACCCAGCCTAAATTAACAAAGCTGTATTCTTTTATGTATTGCCTAGCTCCAAAATGCTGAATGTGCCATTACCATTGCTGCACATCCTTCCTGGATGCCTCCTGCTCTACCTCTTCTGCTACATTTGGGTTTACAGGTAACACTGCGTGTTCAAATGCCCCCCCAGAACATGGGTGTGCTGCCAGCGGCCCCTCCTAGTAGCCCCATCCTCACTGTGAACTTGTTCACAAGGGGCACAAGCCTCTTGTTCTGTAGAGTGAGTGAAGTATCAAGGATGCCCCTTCTAGGGGATCCTCTTCTGTCCTAGCAGGACATGTCCACAAACACCCTCTAGCAAGAGGCTCCTAATGATGCAGAACTTGTTTAGCCTTACAAACGAGCAGTCTTCCTTGTAACAGTGTTTTCTGTTCTTCTGGGCCAAGAACTATCTGCAACACCAGCACTTTTATGCTCCCCACCTTGCCTGCTACTCCTCCTTACTCAATAATAACTATGGTCTTCAGCTCTGCAAAACCTTCACCGTTTGTTGATTCTTTTCTTTTGTACCCGTTGCCTTGTAGCCACAGATGCGGTCTTTACGACCATGAACCCGTAAGCTGCATCCCAACCCTGGGTCTTGCTGCTTCCATACTAATCACGGTCTAACAGTACATCTTCTGCTTTTCATTTGCAACATCAACCTATGCTAAGGAAACACAAGCTTCCAACCCGACTGTAATTAGTCTTACAAGTTGCTGGAAGCTCCTCCACAGCTGTGGGTAAAGGGTGCTTCCCCCAAAGCCTATGTCCTGCCCGGTCCCTGTGTAATCAAACAATAGAGCTGTCTTCTGCTAGCAGGAACCTGCTGCCCTGTAGATGGCAGAAGTCCAGCTACAATCCTGCTGTGATGTGCAACAAATAGGAAGTCATTAGGGACAATGTGTGACAGGCTTTGGAATCTGAGCGGTCTTTTGACTTTGTTCATTCTAGCACTAGGCTCATCTGCTCTGAAGACTGCATAAGCTGTTAGGCAATCACTCTGCCTGGTCTTAGAACTGGAATCTGGGCTTTACCAGTAATAGTCAAAATATTAAGTTAATGTATTTTGTAAGCTATGTTGTACAACCACAGGAACATATCACTGAAGATGCTGAGCCAAAGTAACAGCATCCCACAAAACAGAACAGAGCATCCATTCTGTCTTTGGCTGCTCTGCAAGAACAGAATGGAATTTATACCTATAGCTAGAGGACAAGCGGTGATTTACTGATCCCTTTAATACTTACTGCTCTTAAGGATGAACAAACCTTCCCCTTTAAGTGGCAAATTGTCATAGAACAAAGAGAGATTTTTTTTTTCCTATCCCTTGATAGGTTGTAACTTCATGCTGTCAGCCTGTCCACCTTAAAATTAGGAAGCCTTCTGGTACTTAACCCAACAAGTACATCATGCACTATCTCCTGGGCTAATTTGTCAGGAGAATTCCATTTCTACTACAGAATGAACTGCTCGGATCCCATGAGCCTTCAGTGTATTGGCATTCCCATCCACTGCTCTGTGACTTTGCTCACCCTTTAAAGCAGGCTAAACTCTGGTTGAGAGCCCACACCACATTTGGCAGGGGAGGGAGGTTGCAACAACCTTTTTAAAGCGTAATAAAAAAGAGCCTGGAGTACTAGATCTTCTCAATCTCCCCTACCACCGTTGCCTACCATGCAAAGGTTCACCTCTGAGCTTTGGTGTAATCAAGAATTTCAGGCATATCCTGCCTATTTCTCCTTTGATGTTTCATGTTTGCCTAAACCTCCCATTCTTATTTCAAGCTATTTTGTCCCTCAGCGTGCCACCAGAATGGTTTGCCCACACTTTCTAAGTGTCAAAAACAAATGAAGCTCACCCAGACCAGTATGTGTTTGTGTCCCTTTCCTCATCTTGTCCTGCTCTGACGCTGTCACTGTGAGGCTGTTTCCACCCCTCTTATTCCAGAGCTTGATTTTCTGACCTTTTAGCAGAAAATGCCCAAGCAATATTTTCTGTGTTCCACGAGTACCTCATGACCCTAAGACATAAGACTCTTCACACCTGGGCTGCTGGAGTCTTTGTTCCCCATCACATATGCTAGCCCCTTTTCTCCTTCTCATATCTCAGTCAAACCTACTGTTTCCTAGCTGTCTTGTGCCCTTAGGCCTGTCCTAGGGAAATCAAGCTCAACAGCACAAGGCACATGGCTCCAGCCTAGTTTCCAGTGTCATTCATCTGCAGAGGTAGAAGCGCTATCTTCCTTTCTATCTCCATATCTTCAAGTACAAAGAAAGTATTTCTCCTCATACCCTTCCAGTGTTACCCATCTCTTTGGCACCCTTATGACAAAAGGCTGTCAGCCATAATACAATCTTGCAGGAACTCCAGAATAAAAATCCCCAGTCACCCCTCAAGTCCATGTCTTTTTCTCTCTCCTGCCCAATCTGTTTTCCCTAAAACTCCCCCTGTCCTGGGTTCATCTGAGGCCATACTCCCACTCTGCACCTAGAATAGCTAAACCCTCCATTTAGTAACAATCTGGGGGTTTAGTACCTAAAGAAGGGAAAGTTCATTACTGCCTTAGATGGAGGAATGAATTTGAACTGAACAAACAGACAGGAACCAGTAACTGGTTGGAGCCAGCGAGCTAAACCCAAAACTGCCATGACCTTGGTGTGGAAAAGGGAAGTCTTACCTCTAAATGTGCATACTTCTGAAGTAGTTTTTGTTGATATTAATTTCTTTCGCATTAATATTTTCAATTTGTAGACCCGGGTAATGTTATGAAAATATTTACAAGATGACCGGTTTTAGTTTACATTTACTCAGAGAGTAACACATCTGCCACCACTCATCTGAATCTTGCAGGTACTTTTTGTAAATCATTTGCTTTTGAAAACAAACCTTTTCTGTAACTTCTTGACAGAGCTGGTAGGATGTCCATTCCACAGAAGACTTCGCTTCGGTAAGTTTGTGATGATAGAAGCTGTTTGAATCATTAAGGAATTAAATATCAGGTAATGCTTAATGCTTTATTAATCGCAGAATAACAAGAGCTGTCTCTTCAAGAGTGGCGAGAAAAAGCCAACGCCTTTCTAAATTAGTTTAATTTCAGACATTCTTTGATGCAAAACAAACCTGCTATGAAGAACCGATACAATTTTTTTTTGTCATTCTTTCAGAATAAACCTTGTTTAAAAATCTGCCACTCTACCATTATTATCCCCCAAACTAGTATTTGAATTTAACTATAACTGCCTTTGGATCTGCAAACACTACAGGAACTGAAGGAATCCTGGGTGTTCGGCCAAAACTTGGCCTGCTCCCTTTCCTCTCAGTGCACCTCAGTAAGACACCACTGAGCTGGGCAGGAGTGTTGATCTGCTTGAGGGTGGGAAGGCTGTACAGCTGGGCAGGAGTGTTGATCTGCTTGAGGGTGGGAAGGCTGTACAGCTGGGTAGGAGGGCCAAGGCCAATCCTAAGAGGTTCAACAAGGCCAAGTGCTGAGTCCTGCATTTGGGCCACAACAACCCCCTGCAACACTGGTGGCTTGGGAAAGAGTGGCTGAAAGCTGCCCGGCAGGAAAGGATCTGGGGGTCCTGGTTGACAATTGGCTGACCATAAACCAGCAGGGTGTCCAGGTGGCCAAGAAGGCCAACAGCATCCTGGCTCATATTGAAAACAGTGTGTCCAGCAGGAGTAGAGAAACACCCTGTATTCGGCCCTGCTGAGGCCACATCTCAAATACTGGGTTAAGTTTGGGGCCTCTCAGGACAAAAAAGACAGGTGCAGGTCCAGAAAAGGGCAGCTAATTTGGTGAAGGGTCTGGACAACCAGTCTTAGGAGGAGTGGCTGAGGCAACTGTGGCTACTTAGTCTGGAGAAAAGGAGGTGCAGGGAAGATCTTATCTCTACAACTCCTAGTCTACAACTACCTGGAAGGAGGTTGTAGAGAGGTGGGGGTCAGTTTCTTCTCCCATGTAACAAGTGGTAAGACAAGAGAAAAGGGCCTCAAGCTGTGCTAGGGGAAGTTTAAAGTTTGATATTAGGAAGAATTTTTTTCACCAAAAGGGTTGTCAACCATTGGAACAGGCTGCCCAGGTTCGTGGCTGAATCACCACCTCTGCCTGTGTGTAAAAGTCATGTAGATACGGTTCTTAGGGACAGGGCTTAGCAGTGGATAGCTAGAGTAGGGTTACTGGCTGGACTCAGTGATCCTGGAAGTCTTTTCCAGCCTAGAAGTCTATGATTCTCCCTCTTTCCTCCCTTGTACCTTCTCTTTCCTTTAGGTACATGAAATATAGCTTTTGTCAGGATTAAGAAAGGTGTTGTAAGTCTCGTAAATTTGACCCAAGGGAGTCACTGAACCTCCATCACTCCCTTCTCCCCCTGCCAATCAAGTGGGACAGGACATTTGCCCCTCCTTCCTCTCACTGAGAAGAGATCCAAAGCAGGTCATACAATGATGGAGCCGAAACCAATCTACAGAGAATTGCCTGAAACACCAGTAAGGTGCTTCCCAGAAGAGATGCTTTCAGTGGCAAAAAAATATATTCTATTGTGAAAGTCTTTTGTATATATTGTATATATTGTATATATTGTATTATCCATAGAAGTGTAAAATTGCACACTTTGACTTAAACAAAAAAAACCCCAACAAAACAAAACAACAACTAAACAAAACAAACAAACCCAAAACAAACATAAAAAGGAGCTGGATACAGTAGTTCATAGGGTAGCAGAACAAGATGCTCAGTCTAGACTGCAGAAGAGCACCTCACCGATATCACAGTCTTAGTCTAGAACAAAGCACAGCATATTGAGCAGCAGATTTCACCAACTGATCTTAAAAGACACACTTACCTATCCTTTGGCTGAAAGCTAAAAGGATCCACGTGTTGCTGCGTGCAACAAGGTCACGTTAACGTCAAAGATTTCCAGTATCCTTCTGGGACCTGGCTTCTCCCAGGATAGCAGCAATGTTGTCTCCTTCCCTCAGCTCAAAAAGGTGCACTACTTCCTCCAAACATCTAAGGTGACAAAGACTTAAAAGCTCAGAAGCATCCAAAATAGTCTTTCTACAATACCCTTTTAATATCTCTGGCATTCTGGTTCATGGTTAAATAATAAGTGTATAGACATAAACATCTGCAGATCAACCACCTTATGAATTCAGCATCTTAGTAAAGGATGAGAACAGGATTTGTTAAGCAGCAAGGCTTCTGCTGGCAAGTCAGCATCTACAAAGTGTAAAATACTCAAAGGGCATTATCTGAACAGTAGTAAGCCAACAGAAAGGAGAATTGATTTGTCTCCTCTGCTGCCATTAGCGCACGCTGCTAACGACAGCGTACTTGGTCACCTTCGAGTCAGTAACAGTCTCAAACTGAAGTGTAAGGATTTTTTCTCAGGCAGAGATTTCCACTGAAGATCTGTCTTGCAGTGCTTACATACCTGCAACATTCCATCTTCAGCCTCCAAAACACCCTGAAAGGAAGGTCCAAACTTACTGGCAGTTGAGATACTACAACAACAAGTTTTCAGCTTTCAAGAACTTTTCAGTCTCAAATCATTTGTTGAATTTCTTGGAGCCATCTTGCACTCCATCTGAAATATCAGGTCAGGGCACTGTATTTTTTTGCTGCTGTTCTTCATTTCTGTGGCTTTTGTTTTTGGAGACACATTGCTTGGTATTATGAATGTTTCAGAAGGAAGCAGTTCAAATAATTTCACACTCCTGATTTTCAGACTGTTTGCTTTTTGAGTCTCCCTGCTATCTATTAAATGATGTTAGCTAATTTTTCACCACACCTGCCATAACATTTGCCATCCTATATCTCTTAAATTGAACAGCTACAGGAACTTTAAAGTTACATTAGTCCTCACTGCTCCCCCTGTGCTTGCTGCCCCCACCCCATACCACTCTTATTTACAGTCACCATTACAAATGAACGATGAAGGGACAATGAGTTAAAATCATACATTTTATTGCCAAGTAGCATTTAGGCTGACACAGTAAAGGGCTTTTCAGATAAATAAAATGTACATTTCTGTTCAGATAATCACCTCTCCTGTACCCAAGAAGGTAGCAGGTAACACTTCCTCTCCATTTCCTGGGGAGTCTCTCTTTACTTACTTCATTCTCCTCACAGCATTCATTTGAAATCACTTCAAATCCAGGAAATCACACCTAATATTTCAAAATTTGAGGAAGAGGACTCTCCAAACTTCCATTTAAATCTTTATTTTTCCTCTGTGATATCTCAGTCTTCCACCTTTGGAATGCCAAGATGAAGATTGCAAACAACTTCAAAGCACTGAACTTTCAACCGAGGTTTATTTCAAGTTTATAAAGAAATTAATTTTATAGCAGTAACTTGAAAAAAAAAAAAAAGAAGTTGAATTAAATCTTTCAAATACCAAGAGTGTTTTAGAACAACTTTACTTTGCTCATTTCATTATGCAGCAGATACTGTACAAAACTGCCACAGGAACAGTGGTACCGAAGTCTACTTATGCATCTTACACAGTTTTAGGTTAAACTCAAGCACAGAATATTCAGAGCATTTTAAATATGTGAAACAATATAGATAATAGCACAGCCCAAATGCCAAAGTATCTGCCTATTTTATACACAATAAAAGCACTTCATGAAGTTGAGAGAATTCCAACCGTCACACACAATTTATTTCAAAAGATGCTTATTGCAGAATACTTTTTTCCCAATAAATTTACAAGAAACAATATTATTCTTCAGGTTGTGCAAAATGACTAGCGTATCGAAGCTCAAGTCTCGCTTACAGTGATGTCAGCAGCATTTTTTACCACTGACTTCTCCAAATGCAAAGATTTCTTTTATTCACTTATTTGTCTATTAGATGAGTGGTGTAAAGGCCAGCTCAGATTTACAAAATAGCTATCTGAAAAATATTTCCATGAGGCACACGTGCAATATCGAGATAAGTTATCATAAATATCAAAATTACAGCCTTTAATACTATTCCATATGAAAGTCACAGATATGTTGCAGCGAAAGCAAACCAGAACAGAGAGAAGAGCACCGCTGTTAAACTTTGCCGAGTTCCTTCGTAAGGCTACGTAACTGTGTTCTGGGAAGAAAGACATCGATGCTTGCTTTCTGGTATTACTTTTCCAGGTAAATGTTTTTAAGCAAGTTAATAAAATGCACTTCAAAATAATTTTTTCTGTACATGAGGCTTGCTTCATAACTACAGATAAGCTCCAATAGCCATGACTTAGAGATGCGTAATATACAGATCTATAAAAATATTTTAAGATTAAGAAGTTTAGGGATGAGAATTAGGACTTCCAAGTATGAACAGATTTAGCAATAATTATTAGTCTCACCTTGAGAAACTGAAGATTACCTGGGTTTTCTTATTAAAAGCAGTGGCAGAATAATTGACTGCTGAAATGCATCTCACAAAGGTTCACATTTTTATATTAAGGCATAATCCGATAAAAATTCTAAAGAGCAGGACTAAATATAATGCTGTTAAAACTCTGTAACCTTTAAATTTAAATTTTAATTGAAGAGGTGTGAAGTTTTCACTATATTTATGTGAAACCGTGGGAGAAGGTAATAGGCTTCAGCTTTATTCTCTTTATTATCAACTAAATCACTTTGCTTTTACTTCATCTGTCTATGGTATAAATAACAGACAAAAAAGGTAAAACCAATTTAAACCACTACATGCAAATGAAAAGCTTAAAAACCTCTGTAGGGGTTGAGAATGCTGAAAACCGTTTTTCACCTGAAGCATATGCACTTCAAATGTTCAGAAACAGGTAGGACTGCATTTTGTGTGTGTGTGTGAAAGAACAAGCTTCTACAAAACCAGGCAATAACAGCATGCATTTTAATTTTCCAGACATTCTGGGGGACAGAAATGGTCTGTGAGTTTGCTGCTCCTTCTCTCACGTGTCACCAGCTACTCGAGATGAAATGTGGCCACAAAATGCTAAGTTAAGGCTCAGTGATAACTGTAAGTGAAACTAAGCATAGATAACTGCCTTCCATTTTCTTGGCAACAAATCTGTACTGCAGTGAGTTTGCTGAAAAATAAACAGATGACAGGTCTGCTCTGTTTCTTCATTCTGCTAATTCCCTTCTAGCAGCAGGCAGTTATGCTGCACAGGGACTCACCTCTAGGTCTACACGTAGCCAGCCACAAGTATCAAGACACTGAGTGCACCAGTGTCACAGTTACTGAAGTTACTAAGTCAAAAAACCCTTCTCTACAAGTGAACAAGTACTACTCAAATTCAGAGCTGTGCCACCTCTTCTGATCAGACCTACAATGTCTTTTCCCCAAGAGCTACCTTAACTCATCACCTTGAAATAACTCACCATCTGTGAGACCACTGCTTAAACCACCATCCCATTTTGTTTATGGCATTTCCCACAGAACACAGACCTTCCACTGACAAACAGTTTAGATAGATAGTCTTAGAAATTTTACAAATATTGTCCCAAATTCATAACATATAGTTAAATAACTTTACATACTCACCTTAAGCTTGCACAGTACAGAAATAATTATAAAACCCCAATAAAATTGTGAAAAAAACCCCAAAACCCACACACACCAAAAACCCAAAGACTGTTAAGCTATCATATCTAAATACAAATGAAACCAAATGCAAATAGAACACCAAATAATATATTCAGTCTGATTTTGTTCAGTTTTGAATAGCAAAGTATTAATAATTTTCTTATGTTATTTTTTGAGGGGTTTGATTTATTTTGTTTGTTTGTTTTGTGTTTGGTTTGGTTTTTTTTTCCTTTTACATACCAAATTTGAGATACAGCAAAATGTCTTCATTCCCCACCTTCCTCAAAACCTGGTTCTTCAGACACCAAAGGAAGTCTGTGCTCTTAACGGGTATTTAGTTTAGATATTAATACTTAAACTAGATCTTACATTTCCTTCCATGTGGAAGAATAACTCAACTTCCCAGATTTACATTAACACAAAATTAAATTAATAAAGTTAATAAATGTAATTAATAAAATATGAAAACACTAAGAATATTCCCAGTGTTTTTAACACAGAATATTTCTAGTCCATTTTAAGTTGTGTGACATATGTCAAAATAAATCTTTGAGATTTCTCATAGTTCTTAAGTACCCTCAAAATTATATTTGATAAGCAGTTCTCTCACTTCAAAGGCCTCAGTGGAAATCTACATCATTCTGACAGCACAGGAGATAAAAATGGCACCAAACCCAGGTGTAAAAAGCTATACTACTGGTAGGTATTATGCAGTTACGTAAACTGTAAACATGTGTCACTTTTTAAGTATCACAATCAATAGAACTTTAGATGTTAAATCATGAATATGCTGGACAACGGATCATTTGACAGGTAACTGAAAAGCTCCTTAGCACCTTCACCTCTAAACTTCTAGATCATAATTCTCCATCAATCACTTCAGTCCTGAACATCAAAGTAGTCAATTACAGGCTCTTCTTTTACTGGTTTGGATAACCCACTGTTTCCACTGCTCCTGAAATTAGAAGAATATTAGATGTTACTCACCTGCATGAAAAACAAGCTACAAAGGAAACCGAAATCACCAACTCCATAATGTCTCAGTGTGCATCGATAAATGGCATGCATTTCTAAATTATCTTTTGATGGAAGTACCTTACTGTTCCAGAAAGCCTTTCTTAACTGGGTTTTGCAAAAAAAAATTTACTTTATTAAATGAATGTACATCAATGCATGGCTGAACTAGTATGATCTGTTTGGGGGTTTTACCAGGAAACCCTAATTACTGGTAATACTTATTAGAAAAATGATACTGTACTGAACACTAAATATTCAACAGGCCTTTTTAAAAGAAAGGGCAAAAGAAATACTGTTAAGTAAGCAGATGATCAAATCTGCTCGCTTTTCAAAGCAAGAGTAACAAAAACCCTATTGTAATGACAAATCCATACACTGTAAAGGTTTTTTCCCAAAAGACAGTATGAGATCTCTCAAGCACTTCTAAAGAAATTTCATTTCTAGTAATTAACAATAAATGGCTCAAACCCCTTTTTTATTTAATTTTGCCACATAATCTAGCGTCACATTGCCACATGATCTAGTTAAAGATGTCCCTGCTCATTGCAAGGACCTTTAAAGGCCACTTCCAACCTAAATCATTCTCTGATTCTATGATAGCCTCCTTTAAGGAGGGTCACTGAAGACAGGAATCCAACAGAAGTGGAAATCGAGAGTAACAACCTTTTAAAACTTCACATAGTGTTATACTGTAAGCAGTCATTTTAGACATGTGTTTTGTTCTAGATTTTAGTTCTGAAACAACTTACATTTCCTCAGAACAGTCTGCTTTGAATTCTAGCAACACCTTAAATACCCAATAGCTACTGCAATAGCTACTGCAGAATTAAGCTGTCCCTTTCTGTAACTGAATGGTACTTCACAGAACCTGGTTTCAAATGCCAATTTGGAAATAATTTTTGAGGAAAAGTTACGAAAGCTAAACCTAAACAAAGAAAAAGCCATCCATTAAAAAAAAATAAAAATCTTAACTATGACATGACCACAGGAACCTGAAGCTGGCAGGTCATACAAAGTACAGACTGTTGTATTAGATCATTCACTAAGAAGCCTTATCTATCCTATCTTCACTGTCTGACAAAAATGGCAGTTTACATTTAGCCAACTATGTAATCCTATCTACACCAGAAAAATATATTTGCTATCTGTCCAAATAAGTAATTTGATGCCAGTAAGATATTACTCTCTTACACAGAACAGTTGAAGGTAAAAACCATCCCCACAATTCCAGAACGGCCATCGCTTCCTAGCTATCTAATTTTTATTAAAAAAATAAAAAAGAAGTCCACGATATTTGCTATATTACTACTCCTACACCACGTAGTCAATCCCACATTTTCTTTGCACTTAATTTCAGGTTTACTTCAGTGGAAAGAAAAACTTAGTGCAGGATCCAAGCTCCAAAGCTGTGTGTGGGTTAGGAAAACAAACAAGGAGTATAAAATTGAAGCTTGGCACCACTCTCCTCAGGTAACTCAGCACAAAATTGAAGAAGTGTTTTAAAATCCAGTTCCTTACTTGTCTGTTTGCTTGTAATGAGGAATAGGAGGTGGAGGCCTGCTCTGCATTTCTTTATCCAGCACAGAAGTTAAGGTATTGCTTGGACAAATGGATTTCCCTCTAGAGAAATAAAAGAAAGGTTATTTGATTTGATAGGAAATTATAGTCGTTAAGAAGTTAGGGAAAGAGAGTTACATTTTTAAGTTGCAGTTCTGGCCTCACAGTTCATACTTGGATACTTAAACCACCTATTAAAATGCTTCTTTTCCAACTACTGCGACCAACAGTGTGCAATGCACACTTTGATCACCAACAAGATTCCCGGTATTCTAAATCCCTTGGTCACTACCTATAAAAGATGCAGAAGCAGCTTACTAGATTTGAATGTGGGTGCCCAGACTCCTTCCTTTCTGCATGTGAAGTGCACAGCTCTTGTCTGCTCTGAAGTGTACAATGTCAACAACTGTTGAAATACCAAAAATGTAATACTTGTGTAACACTAGAGTGACATATATCTGTAGTTTCAAAGAACAGATACAAGAAGGGGAGCAACAATTTAGTAGCTTAACTCAGTGTGGTGGGTTGACCCTGGCTGGGCACCAGGTGCCCACCAAGCCCTTCTATCACTCCCCCCTAGCCTCCATCAGCACGGCACATGGGGAGAGAATAAGATGAAAAGCAAAGAGCCGTGGCTTATGAGAGATAAGATGTGATTCTCTACTTCCCATCTGCAGGTGATGCTGGGCCTGTCCCGGGAAGCAGGGCTCCAGAACATGTATCAGCTGCTCAGAGGACAAAGCTGAATGCCCCCCCATCCTCCTCCTGCCCTCTCCATTGATAGTTGAGCTGACGTCACATGGTATGGAATATCCCACTGGTCAGCTCAGGTCGGCTGTATCCCCTCCCCTATCCTGCCCCCCCAGCCTCTGGTGCCATGTGAGCACTGGCAGTGATAACACGGGGGTGTTATCAACACCCTCCAGCTCCCAGTGCTGCAGCGTGAAGGCTGGATGGGGAAAAGCAGCTCAGCCAGACCCACTACAACTGCAACAATTGATAAGGTGTTACAGTATTTTCTCCAGCACAAGAGGACAGGGGACTTCAGCATGTATATTTATATGCTTTAGGCATATACTGTTTGCTAACCACACTCAAGTTAAGTATGGCAGTCCATGCCCAAAGGCTACACTGCCTGGAAAAAGAGGAAGGATGTTAGAAAAAAAAAACAAACCCAAAACACCAAAAAAACCTGGAAAGATTGTTCCAGAAAACCACCTAATTAAAAAACCCAAAACAAAACACAAAAATCCAAATAATCACCAAACACACTATATCTCTAATAGGCTATGGAGATGTCTTCAAAGTTCCTGTGAATTCATGAGCCACTTTCAAGAGTGAGCTTGCTTTATTTCAACTCCTAGTCACTGTTACCATTTAAATGCAAGAGTAAAAAACCTTCCATGATCAGCATCTTTTTCCATTCACTGTTTACTTTTCACCTTTTCTGTGGGCAAATAAACTGAATAAATTAAAAATTCTTAAACCTTGTTAAGGTAAATTTGTTAGCCCTCTTGCACTTTCTTCTAAACCCACAGTACTGACATTTTAAGCTCAAACTAACTTCTGGTACACTAAACTGGATTGGTTTCCTATTTCTTTCTGAATGGTTCATACTGGATATTAAGAAAATTTTCCTCACTGAAAGAGTTGTCAAGCACAGGAACAGGCTGCCCAGAGAATTGGTTGAGTCACCATCCCTGAAGGTATTTAAAACACAGGTAGACATGCTGCTTAGGGACATGATTTAGTGGTGGACTTTGCACTGTTAGGTTAATGGTTGGACTCTGTGATGTTAAGGGTCTTTTCCAACTTAAATGATTCTATGCTTCTATATTAATCAATAAATAATGTTTCCTCCTTGTTCATTTAATTCATTTTCAAATAAACTCCCAGAGCAGAGTCCTCTAGACCATGCACTCATGGGCTGTCTCCAGCCTGACCTCACTGAAAGGAAATAAAATCCTGGGTGAAGAAAAATAACAGAGAAGATGTTGGTGGGACTGTGGCAGGATGTGGTTTTCTCAGTAAGAACAATGTGCAGGGACCCTGTCACCTTCCTGAAAAGTCCCCTTGTTTCTAAGGGGACAATGATTCCAGGATGTCTCAAGTCCATACAAGCTGCTTAAACACTGGTCCCTACATAACAACAACCAGTCAGCCCTTAGCAGGCTCTGGTATCCAGAGCTATTTGTAGGAGGAGGGAATTGATATGGGTAAAAGTCTTCCAGAAAATACTGACAGGTACACTGAAGCACACGTGTCAGCTTGGAGAAGAAAGCCTTCCCCTTTTCACCACACCAGTCTCAACATTACCTTTGGACCTGTTTCGGAAGGAATCTGGTATTGCCACTGCTCAAAAGATGGTGACTGCCAAGGTGACCAACAGGAAAGCAGGAAGAAGGGCACTTGCAACAATGCACTTCAAATGACACCAGAGCTGCAATTCAGATCAGCTTTGACAATCAGTACTGAGAACGCTCTCCATGTGGTTAAACACTGGCAATGCTGTACAGCAGTGATTCTAACGAAGCTAATTATGACCAGCTCTTACTGATGAGGGGGAATGATGATGGGGGAAGGGCTGAGGGCAAAGCAGGTATGTGGTGTTCGCTCCTAAATATCCCAAAGTGGGAAAAGTCTGGCCAGGGGAAGCTTTCTCAGCACCAAGGAGACTTTCACACTCCTCTGACCAATCTGTATGGTGATGCTACCATTTCAGTGACACAACTGGGGAGTGTGAAGAGGAAGAATGGTCTCTTTGCCTAGCATAATTCTGAATTATCTATATACCGACAACAGAATGAAACCAAATTAATCAATTTGGACTTTCTGGTGACTGCTACCCCCTGGACTTGAAGAAGCTGTTGCGAAATATTCAAAAATAGCATCCTGGAACTTAAGATGTCACTTGTCTGAGACTTCAACATTTTTTATGTCTTGAAGTGGCAAATAAAAAGAAAATGAAGTTTTGGATGAATCCACTGAAATAAGAAACATTGCTATGCAGCTGAAGAATACTCTTAGACCACTTGGAATCTGTAAGAGTGGCAGAGTGGAAACAGCAGCATGTCTGTTCTACATGGTATGCCATTCCCTGAACAACACAAGGGAAGGAGCAAGTGTGCAGTCTCTCCTCAGACCACACAGGAAGGCCTCCCATTCTCAAATTGCAGGATATGTCTTTGTTTTTAAAGCGTAATCATCTGTCCTGCTCCTTTCTTTGACACTTTATCCTCTTCACTCATTTCTCATCCCACCCTCCACCATCAATTCCTTTTTCTTAAATACGCTTTTTTCAAATATTATTTCTTTTCCCACTTTCCTTTACTAGAAACAAAAAGAGTATCTTAAATTGTTTCATGGAAACAGAAAGGGCTATCGAAGTGGTGTTCCATCTTCCTCAGAAGAAATTAAGATTATAGCTAAACCACCAACCCCTGAACAGGCTCCGGAGCAGCTCATGGCACTCTAGTGAGCAGTACAGAAGGGTTTTTCATAACTACAGTCACTATCTACAGTTAAAAACAACATGTTGGCAAAGAAGCACAATTTGACTGTGCTAAACTAAATATGCTGCTCAGTGAACAGTAGAATCAAGGACACCTTGATACCAGATTTGGGAAGCCTTCCCATACTATGTCTCCAGTTCAATCACCTTGCTTTTCCCCCACCTATATTCCCTTCATTTCCTTCTTGAATATAACTGCTTTCTGTGGGTCTTCTCCAAATATGTCCACTTTTGCTTAGAAATCTCTTCAATTTGCAGTAATTCCAGCTCCCTCTCTGGCCATTAACTGGAGAGGGAGTATACTCTGTGGCAGATTGAGATAAGTGGAGAACAAAGAAGGTCCACTGCCAGATTTTTTTTTTTAAAAAGGTGCAAATTTAGGTCTAGCTTCTCAACCCAGCAATTTGTTTTCATAAAATTTTATTACATTTATTATCTTTGATACCTCTATCAAATTTAGCTGATGTCAAAAAGACAAGAAGTTACTGCTAAGATGAATGGAAAACAGCCTTGCAAAATCTTTTCTTAGCCTTTTTATTTCTCATTTTTTATTTCTAATCTCTGTATATTTACTTCACTAATGGAAATAGAAGCCTATGAAATTATCCATTTTAAAACTGCTGTAAAAAAAATTGTACTGGAAGTTATTGCATGTTGCAAATTGCACTGTAAAGAAAATCATTTAAGTGATAAAACATCCAATTATTTAAACTACAGTTAATAGATCTCAAACCAATAATGAATGACATACTTCACTGCAGTGATAACAACGTTACGCTTTGGTTCGTTGTCATAGCTCACACTTTCAATGCCATAAATCTGAGCTAATTCGTGGATGATTCTGCGGTGGTCTCTGTTCATTGGGGGGTAACAATGGCTCTTCTTTGTATGCTTGCCCTGAATTCAAGAGAAAAGGTTAAAAAAAAAAAGAGAAAAAAGATAAAGTTTTCCTTTGTCGGACCATGAGAAAGAAATAAAGAAGAGAGTGCTTCTACTGCTAAGATTTTTCTACTACGACAAAATTAGTACCACCACTTGTTAATACCTCAGTATTGACAGACAACTCATCTAAAAATGTCCATTTATTTCCCAAAAACTAAATTATATCTTCTCTATTGTTTCCATCATCTCAAAGTATACACACACACACATATAGGTATCTTTCAAGTTTGAAATACAAATCCTGAATGTATCAATTCTACTTACATACCAAAGAATTATTTTTTTCCTGAATTTTTCAGAATGATCTGACCTAATTTTATTTTACAGACAGGCTTTGCAATGCACATATTGCAGATAGCTATGAAGGTAGCAAATTTATCACTTCCCTCCACCAAAGAAACTATTTATCTGCAAAATCTGCCACGTAATGGCATCAATAGACCTTTTATTAAATAAGCACAAAACTGTAGTTTTAATTGCAGTTAACAAAGACTGATAATTCAACACTAATTGCTAAATAAACAGTAAAGGAACAACAACAAAACAACCCCAGGGTCTTAGGAGGTTAGGTCTCTGTCCTAATAGTCTTGGTGACTTTGTAACAGCAAAGGAGAACCTCCCAAGAACTAGGGTCTGATCAGCTACACTTCAAAGCCTGGGAAAAAAAACACAGAGCAAGTCCTTTTAGAAATTACTTTTAGGTAGGTGAAGAGGAAGGTCCCTGGGAGTAGTCAGTGTGCAATTACAAGAGGTCAGTCATCTAAATTAATGTAAAGAACACCATGTGCAATAGAGCAAGATGTACAACAGAGATACATTGTAGCTACATTATAAATAGAGGGTCCTCTTAGACTGTAAAATAGCTAAGTTACAAATGTTAACTGGACCAGAAGTTGTGGTTAATTATTTCCATAAGTCTTTAGGGTAATCAAATATTGCCAAGATTTAATAATTACCTAGCAAGAAACAGTACTAAATGTCCCACCTTTTACAAGACTTTCACCATATAGGCAATCATTTGAATGAAGAAAACTCGACAGATTCTGTAACTATTTATTGACTAGGAATTCTTGCTTTAAAAAAGTCATGATGGTTCCATGCTCAGAAAAACATCCTCATTTCTATCCGTATGCAGATAGAGTTGGATGATAGCAATGTTTCCTGTCTTGTCTGCTTACACATATCCATGACAACAACTACTGTGCTAGATGAATCTAGGGGAACAGGTATTCATGAGGCAAGCAAAGTCATGTAACAATAGATAGAGCTGAACCATAGTAATGCTAAATCTTGTAAGTATCAAAATCCTTTTTATTACTCCTTTATTCAGTTAAGATGAAGGTGGTATCTCCAAAGGCACTGTGCAAAAAGAAAAAAGTCAAAGTGAAGTGTGTGTTAACAGTAATCAGGACATAAGACACAGTGCTAATTCAGGCAGCACAGCTACCTGAATGCTTAATAAACTAGCATGCAAAATACTTTTACCACAAATAAGTAAAGCTCTACATGTAGAAAAAGAAAATAAGCCACATCTTTAGTCAGCAAGGATTTAGGTGTCGTGACAAACAACAACCGGACACAGACTCAAGCATAAGGAGGACGTGGGGATCATGGCAGAGTTACTAAACCCAGTCTCCTTGCTAACACCACATCAAGCTTATTAATACAATCTTTGGCTACATAAGAAGGGGGAGTTGACTTGGTCAGGTTGGACACAGGTCTAAATGAGCAACACTGATAACACTTACCAGGTACAGAGACAGGCCCAAGACAAAATAGCTACCTGTGAGTTGCCAGAGGAAACACAACTTGTACAAGGGAGAAAATAAAGCTTCCAAGTCTTTCAGAAATTAAAAAAAAAAAAAAAAAGGTGAAGAAGGATCGAGTAGAAGAGCAGGTGAACTTTACAGTGCAAGGGGCAGATTCCCTTTTACACCACACACAGCACCATTTTAAAGGAAAAGAAAGTCAGAACATGGCCTCCACACACACTGTCACTCCTAACTTCCAGACAGGCAAGGAGGCACACGGAGCTACAGGCTGGTCAGCTTCACTTCAATCCCCAAGAGACTGACAGAGCAGATCATTCTGGAAGCCACTTCCAAGTACATGAAGGACAAGAGACTCCTCAAGAGTAGTCAACATGGCTTCACCAAAGCTTCAGCAACTTGATAAACTTGACCTGACGTGCCTCACGGATGAGGGGAAAAGAGTGGCTGGCATCTACTTGGCCTCTGACAGTGTCTCCCATGAGAGCCTCACAGTCTCTCAAGCTGTTGCTGGAGGGGCTGGATGAGCACATGGTGACATGGACTAAGAACTGGCTGGCTGGAGGCTGGGGACTAGCAGTGTACCCTGTGGGAAGGGGACTAGCAGTGTACCCTGGTGGGAAGGGGCATCACGGACTTGGTCCACTTCTATCTAACACCATTAGTGATCTGCACAGTGTGGCAGAGTGTGCTCTCACTGAGCTTGCCAATGCCACAGAATTTGGAGGAGTAGCTGATAGGCCAGAGAGGCATGCTGCCAACTAGCATGAGCTTGACAGGCTGACAACAACCCATAAAAGGCCATAAAGATGACTAAGGGACTGGAGCATGTCTCCATTAAAGCTGAGAGAGCTGTGACTGTTCAGCCTGCAGAGAAGGCTGAGGGGTGGTATTATCAATGTGTTTAAATACCTGAAAGGAGGGTGTAAAGAAGATGAAGCCAGGCTCTTTTCAGTGGTGCTCAGTGACAGGACAAGAGATAGTGAACACAAACCAAAATGCAGGAGGTTCCCTCTGAACATCAGGAAACATGTTTTCGTGGTGAGGGTGACAGAGCACTAGCACAGATTGCCCAAGGAGGTTGTGATGTCTCCATCCTTGGAGATAGTCAAAAGCCATCTAGACATGGTCCTGGGCATCTGGTTCTAGATGGCCCTGCTTGAGCAAGATAACCTCCAGAGGACCTCATCCAGAGGACTTCAATCTCAAACATGCTGTGACTGTGAAACAACCACAACCTCCTGTAGTGTGGCACAAGTAAATCCAGTTTTACCAAATGGGCTCACATGCAGAAGCACAAGAAGTTACGTAATGTGATAATTCAAATCTAGAATGGGCATCTAAACAGAAAACTGATAAATAGCAATCTATACATTTCAAGAAGAAATGTGAAATGCTCTTAAGAAAGTTAATATGTAAGTAAATGGAGAGGGTTTTTTAGACAGAACATCAAGATCGTTGTGGAACTCCTTGTTGGGTTTGCCTACTGAAGACTTCATGAAAGAAGAATGACTTCTTATCTGCTTTTGCATTATAATATATGCATACCAAGCTTCAAGGCTTGGGTCACTGGCCTTTGGTGTTCAGAAAGACCATTTCCACTTCAAAATATAATTTGATTTCTGTGGACTTCTTGTACCTTATGGAATACCAATTCCCAAGAGCCTGAGAGAAAGGATGGTGCAGAACTGATCCCTGAGATACTGAATTGACAAGTGGGCTTAATTGGCTCATCCTAATCATGATAAAAGCTTAAGTAACCACTGATAACTCTCCCTTTAAGTCAGACAGGGAAAAGACTGTCATATCTGGTTTGTTTTCATTTTTTTCCATTCTCTTCTGCCATGTGGATGCTCTTTAACAGGCACCATTTGTCTGCTTTGGATGATCATTACTTAACAAATAGTTGGTTACTGCTGAGAACTAAAGCACTGGAGATGCTCATGAGCTCTCTGGTTCTCTTTTTCTGTCATATTTGATGCCACTAATTCATTTTATGCTGCAAATTCCAGACAGGTTTGGGGTTTTTTTTAATATACATATATATGTATCTTGGTTTGATAATAGTATAGGCATATACATTGGTATGTGCAGTTATCTACGTAGAAATATATGTGTGTACACGCTTGTTTACATGTGTGTATAATAAATGCAGTATATAAAGGTATATGTGAAATAGGATAACCCCAGGCAATACAACATTGGGCAAATTATTTCTAGGTTATAACAACTGTTCTGTGCATTTATTACTATCTGTCTGAGGTTGGAGGGGCCTGAACACAATTAGACACAGATGGCCCCCTTTTTTAGCTTTTCATTCCAATGTGGAAAACAGTGGGCAAGAACACTCAGACAGGTGGACAAGCACAAAGATCATACATAAAACAAGATGGAATACAGTTAAGTAACTGTCCTCAGGGGGTAGAGGGAAGGAAATTAATGTTTCCTACAGATGGTTAATCCTTTCTCAAATTGAGGGCAACTGAGTATAGTATGGTTTACACTGTTGCTTAAACCACATGTATTGGGTCAGGCATGGTCCAGCAGCAAACTAGGAGGATACCAACCTGCCTGGCCTTAAGGCAAAGTTCTGCTTTCACTGGAAAACCTGTGATCGTGTCTGTGGAGTAAACCTCTCTAGGTATACTGGAGGCTGCCAAACAACTGTGACGGAACCCAAGTCTCTGTGCAGAAGGAGGAGGACTAGCTCACACACTGGCAAGTGCAGCAAGGTATCCACAGATTTGCAAGCAAGTTCCACTACAGGGACCAGAAGAACCTAGGCTTTCCTCCTCAAAGTCTGAGCCTTTAAATATCATCTTTGATGATTAATGCTTTATTAACGGAGATCCAAAAATTAATGATAACCATTCACACATTAAAACCTAGCACTAATTGTATCTTTAAGGAAAGCTTGGCTGTTACCAAAGTGACCCTGAACTAGTGTCTCCTAAAAACTTTGTTCTATCTATAATTAAATAGTGAACTCTACTGGAGCACAAACAAATCTAGTGTCAACTCATAACTATTAGTATTAATATAGTTTAGTAACATCAAACTCCCCCCAAACTAAACAAAACTGTTTCTTATTATAAGTCATACAGAGGATCTGAATACTGACCTTATTCACAGCTTCCACAAGCATTCTCATTTCCTTCTCAATGTCACTGACAAATTTTAAATCCTTCCTGCAAGAACAGCATTCTAGGTAAACAAGGCAAGACAGTGTACAAAGATACAATACTTCATCTTTTGTTGCCAGAACTGCTGAGATAAAAGATCATCAAGAGCAGCCAAGGAACTAAGTTCATAGTTCATGATGTCATAGCCTTAAAAATTGCAGACTGCTGCTCATGTAAAGAAACATTTTAATACAGGGAGAAACTCAATTATGCTGAAGACTAGATAAATGAAATCCAGTAATTCAATGTGCAAGGTCATTGATTTGCAGTTAAAATCTTTTGCATTAAGCTGTCAATCAGTAAGAATGTATTAGTGTATTATTAGGTGTGTTAGTTTATGTTGAGTTACCAGCATAAAGTGGCTATAAAGGAGATACAAGTAACATCACAGGATAACTGAGAAGAGATATTTTCACAGAGAAGCGTGAAAGCATTAAGGTTCCTTTTCAAGGTGCGTGTTGGGCCATTCAGAATACAGTGCATGATTTGGGCCAGTTCTGTTCAGGAAAGATGAATTCCACGCTATGGGTAGAGAATGGCTGACAGGAAGGTAAGATTGGATTGTGCTCCAAAAAAAGAGAGAGGACCACCCACAACACGATATATTCAACACACTAAGGTAGTGAAAATGTGGACTTTGTTTGCTAAAAGAGGTAGAGCAAAACATATTCTATATACGCTTAACAGTCCTTATAAAATAACATTTTTATTAGTATTTGCACTTAAAACAGCACCTCCACAACAAAAACATTCAGCTGTTATCTTGCAGTAGGCTATCTGGTTGGAAGTAAAGCAGGAAGTGATTAACTCTTAAATTTGGTGTGGCTGTTTATATAAAATTTTCACTCGTCTCAACGCATCACCAAATTAAATAAATGATTTTCAAATAGAAAACACCCTCGGAAAAATAGGAAATGTATGTATCAGGATAGTGAAGCAAAAGCAAAATAGACTTGGCTGTTCTAAATGCTTAGAGCTAGTAAAAATTAATGTCATGCCTGCAAACATAAACACAAGAGTAAAAACTTAGATGACACTTATTTAAGCTTTTTCAAAACCGTGCCTGCTCCCTCACTGCCAGTCCAGATTGTGCAGTATTTATTAGTGTGATACTTTTGCTACAACCCTGGCTTTCTATCGCCTCGCTTTCAGAGGTTTTACTCTAGCAGCCTTCTTTGCAGCCAGCACAGGCATTGGATTAGCTCTGCAGCAATCATTTTATTAATTCCATTTCTTTATTCATTAAAAAAAAAAGGCAGTAGGGCAAAAAAAATCAATGAGGCTGGTGGAGGTAAATACTGTCAGACTAGGAGAGCATATTTCATTGCTTAGCTATCGCTTTTGTCTTTGCCTACAGTAGTATGAGGGGTGATTGTACACAAAAGCAGTGGAGATGTGATAAGTGCAGGTACCGATTCATAGTGAGAACACGGTGAAAAATTCTACTGTTATTCTAAATCTGATCCTGTTACAGAACAAAGCAATTTGTCAGGCACTTTTTACTTTCCAGGTTCTCCTTTTGGAGGTCCTGCAAAGTGTGCATCACCACCTTTACCTCAGTGATCCCCTCTTGCCAAGGCTGGAGAGAAGAGTAAGCAGTGGCATTTTTACGAGAATAAATAGAACTGTTCTGCATTTCCCATCTTGCTCTCAACACTGTTTATCTACATATTACACGTCATCATTACCACACATACCTTGCATCTTCTTTTAAAAGGTCACTGTACTTTGGTCCAGCAGAACGGATTTTAAATGGATCAGAATTATCATCTATTTCAAGAGCCTCAGCAAGACGCCTGCATTAAAGGGTAGAAGGAAAAAACCAAAAAGATAACAAAACCACAACCACAACAAAAATAATACACATATTCCCCCAGTGTCCAAAAACATGTTGTCGTTGGAAGAGTAAAGATAGAGGTTACTAATACAGATGAACACCTTATAAAAGATCCAGTCTGTAAACTGGAAACTACTCATTTAGGACTTCTCACTACAATACTCTAGGAAGATCTCAAAACACTCAATAGAGATCCCCATACCACAGGAATCATCTCCACATCTATCAGTTCTTCAGGTCACACAGGACCTGATTTTTTTTTTCCACATAGCATTACCTTTCTGAACCTGGACCACTTTTGAAAAAAACAAAGCAAGTTTATTGCCCACCTGTTCCTCTGAAGAGCTAAGCATTCATCATCACACTGCAACCTAAATTAGGAAAGAAAAATACAGTAAGAATTACTGCTGCTTCTCAAACTGTAGCTTTGTTGGTGTCATATCATTATTACAGTCTAAAGTAAGAAGAGTGTGTAAGAACAGTTTATTGTATTGGATCACATAATACAGCTAAAAAGAAACAACAATCAAGGATCTTTAAGAACAAAAGCCCTTCTCCAGGTCTTGAACAGAAGCAGCAATTACCAAAGCCATACAGAAGCCGAGAAAAAAAAGGTTTTGAATTTTGGTAATTTTTGAATATTGGTAAATTAAATCATTTGAGAAAAAAAAATGCAGCTGATACCAGCATTGAGGGGATGCTTGGAAGGATGGGAAATTAGCAAAGGAAGATGTGACAAGTTCACTCACTCCTAGGCATCAGAAAAAATTAGCAGGAAAAACCAGAAAGCTAGCTATGCACATGGAAGAGGATGATGCACCATAAGAATCAGCATTTCAACTGAGCCCATAACTTCCAATGTCAATAGAGTTACGAATGTCAGGTTTCTGTCTCGTCTTTGAAAGGTGGTTTATAATTTTTATTTTAAGGGATTAAAATATCAGGGAAAGATCAAGAGTTCTCCAGAATTTCACAGTGGCAGTTAGAAACTTCTGCTCCTTAGCAGCAATTCCTTGATTTCAAACCAATAATTTCTACAGGTGAAACTGGTTAATTTACTGACATGTATTATGTCTGGAGACACCCAGCTACAGGATCCACAATTTCTGCTGGTTTTCTCAAAGAAGGAAGAAAGTGGCTAACGTACTTGCACTCTAAGATCAACCTGGTATTGTTTTAAGTCATTTGCTTAAAGAATCATTTTCTCCTCCACTAAAAGAGGAATTTATAGAAGCTACTCTAGGACTGGCCAAATTTGTTACCAAAAAAGTCCCCAAATCCTAATAAGGAAATAAAATTGAAGTGCAAAATGTCTACAGACAGGAGCAGAGAGAGAAACAAAGAAAGGAAATCTCTACACAGTTTGCATGAAATCTTCTGCTATTGTAAATGAATGAAGCAGATTTGTAAGTTACTCAGAAAATACTGAAATTTGACAACAATGTAGAAATTCCAGAATACATATTTTATGTGCTGCCATCTCTTTTCCCCTCCTCCCCAGTATTTGGCAGACAGAAAGAGTGGGGAAGGAAGACTACTTCCTCAGACTGTTCTTGGCTACCTGCCAAAGTTCAGGAATCACATTAGGAATGATCTGCACAAAGATAAGTAATCTGCAGCAATTTCAACTCTTCAAGAAAAGGGCAGTTTAAGTCTGTCCACCCAGAAAGATGTGCATCAGTGAACACAACACAATTCATATTGAACGTTGCAAAGGCTGGGGCACCAAGGGAGACACTGTGCCTTATTTGGCCTTCCTGCAAATATAAAGCTAATAAAGTTATGACAGACCTGGCAGCTTCAGTAGCTGAAAAAGTCATCACCCTTTCTTCTACCACCCCACACCTCCATCCTTCCCCCTGAGCTGTAGCTCTGCCGAATGGTTGTTTTCTTTATACAGTGACTTTTCTTAGAGAAGCTGAAACTGGCTTCATATTGTTGATGATATTTGTATCTGGTTTGCATTGTGATACAAATAGGAACAAAGTTGAGGCTCTAACTGGCCAAATCAGAGATTACAGTAATTCTAGAGACAAAAATTGATGCTTATACAGTAAATTTTTGAGTATTCAATTAATTGCAATAAAATAAAGTCTCAATTACTGTTTCCTCTTTCTGTCTTTCTTACATCATGCTTATACAGTACTAATACTACACTCTTTAAAGTTGCATGCAGGAATCAGCACAGCTTCCCTTCTTACACCTTGGTTTTCCCCCCTGCACTTTCTTCTGAAAGCTGACTCAGACAGAACCATGCTGGAGACTGCAATGAGCAGGTGACCCCATGCATCAGTTCTGGTGTTATTTTATCTTGTCTATACGTGCAGAGTTCAAACTATTTTTGTGCAGAAAATTATCCAAAAGGACTTAGTAATGTGCTCCTATTTCATAGACATTAAACAAATAAACAGAACAGAATGACTAGCAAAATCTCTTGAAGTATGCTGGTGTTAGCTTTTGATACAGCAAGTCAGTAAGCAACTGTATTGGGAATTTCACTATTCTGATTTTACACAACATAAGAAAATTAGATTTTAACACACGTAAGATACTGACTCTGAAATAATCAAATTCACAATTAAAAGAGGAAAGATGGTAACAAAATAAGCTAAACCCAGAAATTAGGGACTTCAAGGACAATGAACTTCAGGAAGTCAAGTTTCTGACATAAAGATGTTGGAGAAACTTGACAATTCCTTAAAGAAATTATACTAAAACTAAAAAGACAAGCTATTCCAATCCTGAGGAACATCAGGAGGAACAACAACAAAAAAATCACCAAATTTAAATCACAAGTGTTTCTATGTCTTAAAATCAGACTTGCAGTGACAGTCAGTATGAGAACACAAAAGTGTAAAACTGACACACAAATCTAAGAAGTCTAAAAGGGGTAACAGAAAAATATTACAAACAGGGAGATGATGATTAGGGGAAAATATGCCCTATTAATAATGCAGGGAGGAATGCTGGATGCTGAAATAAAAGATAATAGCAAGAAAATATACTGCCTAGAAAATTGAAAAAATCCAGAGGAACACTAAGGAGTTTGCTGGGTAGAAAGGAACTCTGAAACCACAATCATATTGTTCCATATGTAATGAACAAACCAGCCAATCACAGAGGACTCATCCTACATGAAAGCAAAAACATGAGCCACTAAGGAATTTTAAAATATTCTTCTCACAGTATTATTACAGTAGAGTCAGGATATTTAAAGTCGTCTTCTTTTAGCTGGAATTTTGGTCACAATTACGTATTCTCCACGTTGTCTATGTTTCAGCTTCACACAAGGGTTTCAAATACGTTTCTAAATGTATCTCCTTACCTGGCCTGCTTCATTTCTTTCCTCGTAATAAGCCTACTGATTTCCACTGAATCCCCAAGCTGTAGATCTGTTAATTTAGTGGCTATAGATATAGCAGCTATTCTGAAACAGAAGAGAGTTAGATTTCATTTGAGGCAACAAATAAACCTTTGAAACAGGTGCACATTTAAACATCCAGGTGGAAGGAAACAGACAGACTGACCATTTCCTCATCAGACTACAGAATGGGATTCTACTTCCACATCACCTAGTTTTAGGAGTCTGATCTGCAAGGACATAAATTAAGAGGTTACTCTCATCTCCCTCAAGCAACTAGGAGCAAGACTAACAAACGGACATGCTTCCTCAGCAAATCCTTCAGAGCATCAATTCTAAAGAAGTCTAAACTAGACAATGCAAGTACTTTATTCTCACCTGCTTCATATTCAAACTACAGCTAACCATATAGAGCTTTAATTGCCTTTTTAACTTTTATGTGATTCTTCCTTAACTACAGGCCACTAAAATCTGTAAAGTGAATTTATAAAGTACTTAGAAATTTGCTGAGATGATATGGATGATACAAGCCATAAGGAAAGAACAAAATGCCTGCTGAGACTGTTAGAACTTTCTTTAAAAGATTCTTCATCATTCCCTTCAATAACAAGCCACCCCAGTTTGATTTTCTTGATAAAACTTCTATAACTAAAATATACAATAAGTTATTAGTGAAATATCCCATAGCATTCTCAAACAAAATCCTGAAAATGGCGCCTTCTATCCTCTGAACCATCTTTTCTGTTCAATTCAGATAAAAGGATATGTTTGTCTCTGTATGTTTTGCATCACATTCAGAGAACAAATCGCCTCTCAAGAAGGAGGATAATCATACTGCATAAACCAAAAAGAACTGAGAGGTACCACCAGCTTCACACTTACCAAATGGGGTCAAAGTCTGTGCAGTGAGCCACTGGATGATATGACATCATGTGTACCATGTGTACAGACAGAGCAGCACAGTCCCTTCCCTGTTCCCCTGGACATTATTCCACCAACGTTCACTGACAAAGCTCAAAGCTGTTTCATCATCCTTGTAATGTTTTTGAGGAAACTTGTGTATCCCATTACCTTTGTTGGCCTTTCCACAGTAGTACCACAAAAGTTACTTTGTTGTCTTTGGTCTTGGGGTGGTTTTCTTTTTGGTTGGTTTGGGGCTTTTTTTATTGTTGTTGTTGAATTTTTTTTTCCTCTTCTCCTCAAGTATGTAGATGGGGGGAAAAAGCCAAACCTGACTCCCACAAAATCAGAAGATTTTAATCTTTTGGCACCTTGAACTGTTGGAGTTGTCATATAAACTTGGCTACCACTAAATGCTGCTTTTTTATTATCACAGGGGCCAAGAGCAATTTGTAAACATATATGAACACATTTGAACAAACAGATAAAAGACTTGGTTTAAATCGATTGTTTCTTTCACTTGCTCTTGACTTGGGCTCTCATTAGATAAATACATACATAGTGTTCAGCTTATGCATGCAAGGACACTCACTAACTTCAAACAACCATTTTCCTTCTATGAATACATTTGTAGTGCCTGAGCTATAGAAACAGTCGAGAAGTAACAACCTTCAAAGATTTGGACTTGTAATTACATTCCCTTCCCAGCTTCTCATATGTCTGTTTAAGCTTTTATTTCAACGTTGAGTCAGTTTTTTGATTTGTATTCATAGTGAGACAGATCTTAGAAAAAAATCCCAATCCTTTTTTTCTAAAAAAGAAAACAATTATCACCACTTCTGTAAGTCTGTCTTGCATTCAGCTGAGTATTAACTACACTTGTTCTTAACTGTTCCTCTTTAGCACTTGCTTCTTGTTTCCATGAGGTAGTTTTAAGCACCTATTAGGTAGATGTTATGACATCTTCTGTCAGAATTTTAATCTGGGCAGCGTTCAGAAGAACAAAGCAAAATATCCTAAGCTGGGCTTAGTATCAGCCCTCAAAAAGAAGTTCCAAATAAAACAATCATTAAGAAGCTTTCTTCGAAAGACAGGAACAATCTGTGACTGTGCTCTCCTATCAACTGGGATGCTTGCTATTTTGAATTCAAATGACCCAAAGCCCTGTTTTAGTTCTTTTCCTTGACTTTTCATTGCCCTCTCTTGTAAGAGAGAAAGAGAAATAAGTTTAGAAATAGGATCTGGAGACAAATCTATTGAAATAAATGGAGTTCGGTAGCACTCAGTTTGCATATTAAAAAACAAGACTTAGATGTCAAAGCTCCCCTGCCTAAATTTAGCTATTTCAGAATGACTTTGAATTCCTCTTTAGCTTCCATCATTTGCGTTGACTAGGTGCCACCATACACAAAGAGAAACTTAAGAGAGCAACTCACACATGGACTGCTGTATGTAACCACCCACATTCAGAAGCCTGAATCTGGACCTGCCCAATTAGTCTATACCTAATTGCTCTGTGTGGGTAGAGCAGAGTTCCACAGATGGGAGATGAAAGCTTTGACACACCACTAAAGACAGACTAACAACAGTGAAACGTGAAATGTGTTCTGGTACAGCCCAGCTCATATGAAAGCTCAGGAGAAACAAAAAAGGAACTGAACACAAAAGTAGAAAAGAAGTGTGAAAAAGCTTGTGAATTAAATATATTTTGTCAAGCCTGAAATTTAACCAAACTGCAAAGAATTAAATTCACTAAGGAACTAAAAGAATTATTACAATACAAACCTTTGATACGTATTAGATGCTTCCGAGCAAAACATACTCTCCTTTCTCCTTCCACATTCACATTGAAGATCAACCTGTTGTACCACACAAGAGAGCAGCTTTTTTAAACTTTTGCCTTTTTATGGTCATGGAGGGGTGTGAAGGAGGTAAATGTATTCCTTTAAAAATGGTTATTTTACTGGAATAACAAGTAACTAAAAGGGTAAATAGTTGGGGTTTTTAAAATTCATAATATTATAAGTTTGTGGAAAAAAATGTCATGCTATCAATATATAAATGCCATTTTTTGTCACAACTGCTGCTGGCTGATAACACCACCACACAATTCCCCTGTGAATTTTCTTTGTGTATCTAACCTTTGCATAGCAGGATGTTGTCGGGCAGGGCGAAGAAGGATGACATGGAGCCATACAGGGATGATTACAATACAGCCTTGGAATAACACATGGCTGTTTACAATCTTCATCTATCAGACATTCTCCTTTATGACAGATTCTTTTACATTTGTGCATTCCACATTTTAACATCTGATTGCAGCGAAGCCCGCAGGAAATGTCAGTGAGATGACAGGGGATATTACTTCGCAGCTGGAAGATGGGAAGAAAAAGATGGCAATTCAAAAAGAAAAATTGTGAATGTAAATCTTAAAGTACCTTGCTGTTCACACTTCCATTTGGCACTGGCCATGCAAGAATTGTAATACTAAAATATCCTAGGCTAAAGACTGAGTTTTTCTTTATATCATAGCCCACTATAGCAGTTGATCCAAGTGCATACGGTACAGAAGATACACTTTTCTAATTTAATCACATTAAACTCAAACTTCAGTAATACACTGCATTCCAAAGAGGACACAAGGAACTAAGCCAGAACATTATTTAGTATTCAAAATCAGGTCTAGACTTACTTCATGCTTGCCCATACACCATTTCTGCGTGAGATAGGTACAAGGTGGACATTTCTCCTCGTTATGGCATGAATGGTACACTGCAGTCACACAAATATAAAAGCCAGCAGTTTTATTAGCACACTTCGATCAAATGTATTAAAGGAGACAGTAAAGACTATTCAACATGAGTTTGCACATCAGAAATACACAATTTATGGGTAGTATGATGCTTCATGCAAGGAGCATCTGTTCTTTAAAGTACTCTAAAAACTATGTCAGGTTTTTAGGTGAATATTCTTCCATATTTTCTAAATTAAATAGCAGAGAATTTTTTTAACTTCTGAGAAGGGTTCTATTATCAGACAGCTTTTTGGAAAGCGTTATCTGTCCAAGCTGTGCTATATTTTTTGCAATCAACCAGTGTAATTCTAAGCAATGTAGAAACTAACTGTTCACTAGATATCCTTACTGTTTTAACAGAGCACTTCATCTTTGGAATATAGAATTTAATGTGTGGTGACTATTAGTAATGATCAGAAGAAAAATCCAATGCTTTCACCTGTCAGAAGTATTGCTGCTAGTATTCATGGAAAGTTTTCAGTTGGTTGGCTTTTAAATGGAGATTTTTGGACTACTGAAAAAGTATCTACTAAAAAAGCCAATATATTTTCAAACAGACCTATGTATACTTTTCTACATTTTGATTTTAAAAAACCCAAAAAAAACAACACACACACAAAAAAACCCAATCAAAACTGAATGGCCTGACTTACCTGGATGATCACAGTCATGTGGCCTGGTGCATGTTTTTTTACACTCTGGTGGCTGAGTGCCACAGGGAACAGGGGGGTAAATCACAGATTCACCACAGTAACAGGTTAACTCATCAAAACCTGAAAAAAAAAACAATAAAAAAAAAATCAGATATATGCCAATGGCTACATGTGTTTGCACTTCTCCACTATGAGAAATCCTTAACTGACTTGCAAATGTTTTACTCCAGTTTCATTTTCTTTTTCATATTAAGCACCACTGTAGTGAAATTATTAGTTTTTGTGACTTATACAAATAAACTGGACTATGATCATATCATTAGGAATTATGCTTGCTTTTAGAGAGCCCTTCTTTGACAGCAACATTTTGAACTGGATCAAGATAAATGCTCATGTCAAATTTAAAGCTGTTGCTGTTCTGGTCTTGACTTAAAAACAGGGAGGTAGCTCTTGAATTCCTTTCCAGAAAGCATATCAACTAAATCCTGTGTTCCAACCTTCCCTCCACCATCACTTTTTCAGACCAGTGGTCAGATTTTGTCCTTTTGCCAAGCTGTTCATGTAGAAGATTTCAGAGAAAGTTACCAAAAGGCTTCCAGTCTGTAGCTATCTTCCTATAATTTCTTCTGTATATCTCATGCCATTTAGTATCACACAGATTCTCACAAGCAGCTTATGGACCTGTCCAGGTAATTCAAAGCTAACTTCCTATGTTTTGGAAATTCTCTGTCTTGGGCAACATACATTTTCTTTTTTTTTTTTTTTTTCCTTTCCATATTTGGAAAACAGATTTTAAATTCTTTACCACAAGTTTCCAAATCTCAGTGATAAAATAAACAAATGAATATAAATGGAATGCAAACTACAGTTCAAACAGATAAATCTTCAGAAAAATAGGACATTAAGAAAATATTAACACCATATAGAATGAGATCTGAGAACAAAGAGAATGTGATTGTTCTATAAAGGGAGAGACAGTGGATCAGGGAGAAGAAGAGGGAACGATGGAGAAGGTAGGAAAATAATGGGGCAATGAAAACACAGGACAATTTCAACCCGAGTGTGTTAAGGGAGCTGCTGAATTCAGGAAGTTCTAGGAGTCTGGGAATCACAGGATTCTTCCTTTATATTCTACTAAAGCAAAATCTGTTGAACTATAAAACCCCAAATGTTCCTACTGTCCCACTTCAATGGATATGATGGCTGCTGGATCAATATGCAGGTCCAGCCAGTAGCAGAATAGAACCCATATTCAGAGAAACAAGACACAAAATATATACGTGACAATAACATGATTGAACACGCAGACCAACACAGAGCCAACTGAACAACAAGACTCGTGTGAACAGGAATACCAGTAGCCAAGTCCTCTTGCTCCTCTCCAGCTCATCAGGATTGAAATTCAGTAATGAAGGCACACACACACTTGCTAGATTCACATTCATAGATCTCAAATATTAGAATAGGCTCTGTGTAATATCCATACCTTGACAGATGCCTTACTCAAGCACTGGCTGAAACCTTAGGTGTTTCCAGAGGCAGATCTCTTCCTACTAGACAGTCAGTCCAGCTTTGAAGCAAATTCATTAACAAATTACCCAGTCATACATAGGCACACACAGAACTGTAATTAGCAATTAGCAAGGGAATCACACACACCCCCCCTAGGTTCTCCGTGTGCTGGCACACAGAACAAGGGCTCCCTCTAACTTGTGATCCTATCTCCTATGCCACTGTACGGTGGCATACAGTATGGTAAGTCTGGTCTCCTCAGTTGCTAGCACAGAGGCTATGTGCTCCCATGATCTGCAGCCAAGTCTCCAGTTGCTCTCACACCCAGAACAGAGAATGAGATGACACTGAAAGGTATTAAATCTTAACTAGGACAGGATAGACAGTTGGCATCAGGTGCACAGGGCTCTGTCAGTGCACTGACCAGCAGCTTCATTTCTGCAAACGTTGCCTTTTATCTCCACTTCTCTTCATTTTCCTGTAGATTCACCTTGATCACTCCAAAAAAAAAATCTACTAAAATTAATTTCTCCCAATTGATCCCAGTTTAGCTCCATCTATACCCAAATCTGTTATTTCTGGTATCCTTAGCTAGTCATCTCAGCATCACACAACTATGTAAGTTCTGTTGGCTTGGTAGTATTCTACTCCCAAAAAGGTTCCCATTACCTCCCTCCTCCAATTATCTGTGAAGCTCTGTCATCTCACTGTGAAAACCATCCAGTTCTCCTGGTACTAGCTGAAACTTTGGCCAGCTTTTCACTGTTCTTGTGTCATGTTCTGAGATTTCTCATGTCTGCTTGTTTTTTATTGTCTGTTCTGTCAGTTAAATCTCAGGCCAGGTCCTAGACGTTTGCCCATGTACCTCTGAGTGCAGCAGTTAGTAGAAAGGATCATAGTTTTTGTCTAAGAAAACTCAATTACAATAAATTCAAGCAAATAAGAATGCCGAGGAGAAAAAACCATTGAGGGTTAGGAGGAGGAAGTAGAAAAAGCTGAGAAGTTTCAGAATGTCCATGGATTTTCTGCAGAAAGCAAGCATGGGAAAGAGTAGGGCTTTTGTTATCCCTCAGTACAGGTCTTGAAACAACATGTAACCCTTCAGGCTTCAAAGCCACAAATATCCTCTAGTCCAGGAAGATGGCAGACCAGAGATCAAGATCCTTGGAAGACCTGAGTGTTAGACAAATACATTGGCTGCTTGATACTGATGAGAAGTAATAGGTGAAGAAGCTTGACTATAATGAAGATTCTTTAACTAGCACTGATCAGGATAATAGGAAGGGAGTGCAGAGAGGTCTGATCCAAACAGCAGAAATACAACATCTGACAACTTGAAACCAAACCAAACCAAACCACTGTCTAATGCTGACATCATTTATTTTCCCCAAGAGATGTATTGCTGTCTTGCAGCAGGCTGGGTGTGACCCTTGGCATAGAAATGGACCTTACCTCTCAGCACTGGGAAAATGACACTGGAAAGATAAAGTACCTGGCAAGCACACAGAACCACAGAGGTGTAGATGCACTCTAGTACTGCATCTTGATGCCACCTCCCACCATCTCCAGCAAAATCAGTAGTGAAGATGGAGGCAAGGGCAAGAAATCCATGTGGCAAGTGGCTTGTAGCTGACCATGCCACGGCACGTGACACCCCTCGTGGCAAAGTGGTTGCTAGATAGGTGGATCAGAACCAAGGATGTAATTCTTAGTGCTGAGAAACACTCTCCATCAGCTAGAGTGTCAGAATCACAAAATGTATGCCTCTGAGATCTCAACTAGCAGCATCCAGGAAAAGCAGGTAAGGAATCTTTGAAGCTACTGCTGAGATGATTCACCTATGGACAGATTCAGCACAGGAGCCTTCATGGACACAAAGGTTTTAAACCAAATGACTGTAAGTATTTGGTTCTTTGAGCAGGCAGCTGTTTTTCCTGTGCTCAGAAAAGGGCCTCACTGCAAAATTTTGGCAGTGAAGCTTGACCTCTCAGTTGCATCCCATTCAACAGTGAACAATTTACAGAGGAGGCAATCCTTAGGTCTCTCCAGGCTAAGACACATTCAGAGACATATATGAATCTTAGGTCTGAGAGTGAAATAAAATCCTCAAAAATATTGTAGCAATGTGGAAAAGTTTATTGATCTTGATGATCAAACCCACAAAATACAGTGAAGAAAAACAACCACTCAGAAAAATCTGTGCATTCTGACGCACCTAGACCTGAAGTTACTAACAGGACCTCTGAGATGTTCAGATTAGTCTTTTGCTTTGTCAAGAGAAATGTTTGGACTCAGAAACATTTCTTTTTCTAAAGAGAGGTACTGTCAGCGTGTGTGTCATATTCATAAGCTATGAGGAAACAATGCTACTACAACCAAAGTGACCTTTAGAGGCTCGAGTATCTTCTTTTCCAGGACGTTTCCAGGAAAAGTTAGTCTCCATAAAAATGGAGTTCTTTGACCATGTCCATGTGCATATGATATAGGAAGAGATGCATATACTACTGCAGCTAAGCCACTTCCAGCTGTGAACAGTACAACACCTGTCTCTATCTTTTCCACCCATGTCATAAGCTCTGGTTCACACTTTCAGCATCTCACTGTCCTCTTTCCCACATTCCAGTCAGCACTTCCAAAGCAGTAACCAGTGTCTGAGAGACTCACTTTTCTCCAGCAGCGACTGCAGAACTACTAGACAAAAGACAGTATTCGATGAAAGCTGAAGGGAACTACAGGTATTTATATTCCATTCTAAAAACATGCTCCCCTCACAGTTTTCTTGTAGATTACAGCAAATGCAAAAATAAACCTAGAATTTGCAGCTGTAACGTTTAACAATGATGGATCTAAAGAAAACCTTCAAACTTCTCAAGCAAACACTGAGTGGAAGGATGGATACAAGCTTAAGAATCCACTGAGGGCTTTTACTGCCCAACTTTCAAAAATTGTGTATAATAAATAGCTTCTACTTTTTGTGATAAGCTACACCTGTATACAGAAAGGGGAAATCTGTATTAAAACATGAGACTGAGAAAAAAAATTCAACTGCTCTCACAGATAAAGATATTCCAGAACAACTAGAGGTTCTGCTAGAAGAAGGAAACATAGAAGCATTCTTCTGTCTGCTTCAGGCCAAAATCAGAAAATTTAGTATTATCTACCTATTATAATGGTGTTAATATAAGCAGCATATGGTCTTTGACATCAAATGGCAAAAAACAGCTGTAGAAAACTAGCATATTCAATTGACATAGCTTTTAATAGGGTACATACCCCTCTGAAGCTATTGCACTTAAGATCGATGCTAATTTTTAAATAGTTCAGCAATCCTAAAAAACCCCAAAATAGCTGCTGTCTGTCAATTTATTACCAGCAATTCAGTACTAATTTTCACCATTCAGAACATGACCAGAAAGCCTATGACACACACAACACTTATTTCTTCAGATGGTCCTGTCCAGAGAAAAATCATTAGTGTACCAAGTTGGGAAAGTCTGAATCTGAAGCAGCTAAACAAATTCTGCTGCACACTTCAGCATCTTTAACAGTTACTATGTCACTAAACACAAGTTCATTTAACTTAGACATTATCTTGCTAAACTGGGTTTTTTTGCCTTGAATGATTCCTCAAGTTTTTTCAGTGTTTGCTGGATCAACATACATAACTCAATATATATCACTGTAATTGAATTTTAATTATTAAAATCCAACAGTTAGTAAACTCAAATGAAATACTTCTTTCATGAAAAAGCCATACAATTCAAATCAACTGCATAGTCTTTAGGTTATGGTCCATTTCGATCCCTCTCTCAGCCCAGCTCTGACCAATTGAGTGAATCCAGTTCTGTAATAAAGAAGAAATAATATGCTCTGGGCACAACTCACTCGTTTGCCAGCACGTCTGACAACTGCCCCGATGACAGGGTTCTTCACATCTATGAAGACCACAGTTGAGTTTACGACCACAAACCAAAGAACACTTATGTTCCGTGTCCTAGGGGAAAGCAAAAACAGAGAAAAGCAGAATTAAACTATAAACCTCACTGGTTTATTGTTCTTTGCAAGGTCATAATCATAATTGACAAAACCGTACAGTGCAAAAATTCCTTTGACCTTTGCCATCACTGTAGGGATACACAATTTTTAAAGCAGATTCTGTTAAGGTCTCTGTTGCAGATAGAGTTACATCATAGCTTATGCTTCTTGGATTAAGTAATATCCTTCCACTTCCCATTTTCCCTGGAATCACTGCACTGAGAAAAAGCACCTTTATTCAGCATACGGGCTGGAACATGGTTTTACATTATGATGATACCCATACAACAAATGCCATAAAATAAATGCACACACAGATTTTTTGAGCATGATCAATACTGCAAATAGAGACTGAAGATCACAAAATCATACAACAGTTTGGGTTGGAAGGGACCTTAAAGATCACCTAGTTCCAACACCCCTGCAGTAAGCAAGAACACCTTCCACTACACCAGGCAGTTCAAAGCCTCATCCAATCTAACCTTGAAAACTTCCAATTATGGGGCATCCACAACTTTCCTGGGCAACCTGTTCCAGTGTCTCACCTCCCTTAGCATAAAGAATTTCTTCCTTATATCCAATCTAAATCTACCCTCTTTCAGTTTAAAAACATTGCCCCTTGTCCTATGGCCACATGCTCTTGTACAAAGTCCCTCCCCAGTTTTCTTTAGCACTAGAAGGCTCCTCTGAAGTCTTCCTGGAGCCCTCTCTTCTCCAGGCTAAACAACCCCAACTCTCTCAGCCTGTCTTCATAGGAGAGGCACTTCAAAAATGGAAAGATACAGAAGCAAAGAAGCCTTTTAACATCACTACCAAAAGCAAACACCCATCACAATCAACAGTTTTCTAAAACCACACGTGAACTTACCACACAGCAAACTTCATTACACTTGTGTCGTCCACATGATCTTTTCTTGTTGCATCGCTTGTCACACATAAATGTAATAGCAGCTATTAAAAGGAAAACAAACAAACCAAGACACAAACCAGTCATGACTTTTATGCCTTTGCTTATGCTAGGAAGAAAAGCTGTGATGACAATATTGTTCTATGGCTCTTGCAGAGCATGGTCTAGAAAAGACTAACAAGGGATAAATCAGCAAGCAAGCTTTTAAATTATTTCCTCTACCACGTTAATTCCCCATGTGAATAGTTTGCTTCGTATAAAAAAACACTCTAGTTCAAAAGGATTTTAGAGAAAAGAATACACAAAACTAGTTTATTTTACATTAGTCTTTACACCAAAAACTGTACAATACAACACAAACCCCAAGATATCCTGATACACTGGAGTACCACTCGAATTGGTAAAGCAGTAAAAGTCAGCTCAATACAACTATTGCTGATATGTTCATGAAATAGTGCTAATAAAGAACATCCTTATCACCATCCACAGGTAACAAAAGCACAGGTAACTTCTGGATTTTGAAGAGCAAAGTCTTCAAAGACAAAATCTCAAATCAGGAAATAAACATGTTACTTCCTTATGTATCTTGTAAATAAGCACCTCAGCATGACAGCAGTCCAACAAGTCAACATATCACTGAGGTGAATTTTGAGATACTACATCCAGAATACCAAGTGTCAAATGGGAACTCTCTGCCAAGTTCAGAGGCAAAGACGAGCAGCACACAACTATGAAGCAGAATCAAAGCTTGTACTTCCCCAGGAACTTGGACAAGAGCAGAGCAAAAGCATTACTTCATATGTGAATTGTGCAAGTTGACCCAAAGACAGGCAGGATGCTGAGGGGGGGACAACCTATTGAATATGGTAGGTAGCATCAGGAACTGTTTCAACTGAAACAGACAGCTTATCTGGAATCTTTCAGTTCAAAAAGATGGATAGAAATGAAAGAGTTTTATTACAAACCCCTTCCCAAAAGTAACAGCATCTCAAAATTATCAACTTGGCATAGAAGTATTGATAAAAAAAGCAGTACTGATGAGATATTTGCTAGCTTCGTTAATCAAACCCAAAATTAATATGAGCTGTGTATCATTTTTAAAACAATTTCATATTATATATGTAATATAACACATAACATTGTACCTTTATTTCTGAGGAGAGCACATGGGACTTCCTAAGAGACAAACAGGGAACCATTAGGTTAAAACAGATGAAAACAACTGAAACTTACTTATCTAGAGAATCTTTTTACACAATATTTTCTCCTTAGAGTATCTTTGTATTCCCCACTTAATTCAGCAGATAAAGCTGTGAAATGACAGAAATGGGTTTGTCCTAAGAAAGCAGAAACTTCTTATGCTTGTTAGCTTTCTTTTCCTTAAACTACTTCAGCTCTTTTTTCTCCACAGTTCTAAAAAGCAACAAATATTACCTTTTTTTTGAAGCCACACCTACAATAAATATTTGATGTGTGAGAACACGGTCTACAGTCTCCTTCATGGCAAAGGCTTTCACATGTATGAATTAACTCTAGCAAAAGGAAAATACAAAGATTAAAAATTAATAAAAAAAGTAAAATCCATGACCTGGAACTTCATGTTTATTAGTAGCATCACTGGTTAAAGATCCTAAGTTTATATGCAGCTATGTTTCCAACCATATTAACTATTTTGAGTTAAATGTGCATAAAATTCTGCCATTATTTCCAAATTTTTAATCCTGAAACTACAGACTGGAGTTTCAGGCCTACAATTAACACTGACAATGTATACATTAAAAACATTTTTTTACGTTAATGTATTAAAAAAAAAAAAAAAAAAAAAAGTGTCTTACTCAAGTACCAGGAATTTTAAGTAATTTTTGATTCTTTTTCAGTCCAAAAGAATGACCTTCATATATCACTTACTAAGTTAACTGAAATTCAACTAAAACCTACATTACTCATTCCCTTTCTACTTGTTGTCCTTGAACTTACAGAATGGATCAGTCATTAATAAGAAGTCCCCATCTTGGTAGTACTGGTCTCTCTCCTCTCTAAAGTCTACCAAATCATGACTAAATATGTAATCTGTAAAACTGGAGTTTCACACAGTCTCACAGTTAACACACTTGAGTTACCTAATGCACTCACTAAAATGTCAAATTGCTTCTGCACATAACTTTCTCCAACTTTCTAATACTACTTTTTACATCATGACCCTCTTATAGCAGCAGGAAATTAGTATGTACTGGAGCCATCTGAACAAAGTCACTTATCTCTACCAGTCTCCATAGGAGAGTCAAAGATTTATGTGGGCTTTTCAAAGACATCAATACATCCTACTCTCTGCAATTCCTACAGCTCTATTCCTCTGCCAATACAGAAAAGGTGCATGTAAAGAAAATTTTGAAGGCTAGCTAGTGTTATGGTTTTCTAGACAAATTTATTTCCTGGTTGTCCTTACAATCATTGTGAACAGCCAGACTGTGGGCTCTACAGTTGCTTTTACACCGATCTTCAAGGTCGAAATGACTAATCAAATACTTATTACTTATAATGAAACAGTTAAGGATGCTCTTTTTTTTTTCTTTGAGATATCTGAATACTCATAATTTTTTTTGAGATATACTGAATGCAGAAAGTTCTGATTACCATAGCTACCACAAGAAAGAGGTTTGCCACACGTTTTTCCACACGATGGAATAGGGTCTGTGCATACTTTACGTTCAACACATCCTAGTTCCAGGAGCTTGCTGAGAGGAGTCTGCCCACAGGGACAGCGATACACTACTTGGGGAAGTCGTGGACAGAGCTGGCAAGGCTGAGGATGGCATACTTGTGTACAGTTGTGCCTCCCACAGTTTAGTTTTCTGGGGGGAAAAACGCAACAACAAAGAAACAAAATAAAGAAAAAGGGGATTATCTAAGAGTATCATAATCACTGACTGTGAATAAAACTACCTTTTTCTTTTCCAAAGCCTTAATTATAGTGACCTTACTTGCCACATATATTCTGACAGGAGAAATTCCCCAAACCATCAGAGAATTCTTCCTTCATCCCACACAATACTTCTTTACAGCTGCTTCCACAGTAACACACTGAAAGAAAGCAATACCACACAAAGCAACTCTTGAGGATGTGACACACCTTCAGCAGTACAGCAAATACAGAAAGGTAAAATGTGGACAAACTATCACAGTCAGTTTTTAGAAGGATAATGAAGTTGCTCTTCTTTAGATTTATTTCAGCAATAGAGGCTTCTCATTCCTACAGAAGCTGGAATTCCTATTTTAGGTGTTTTGATAAGGAGATAAAAACTAAAGGGGAAGCATTATCTGCACAAAAAGATTACTTATTAAAGCAGTATATGCAATAAGTTAATTATTACCTTAAAATCTGAGAAGTACAACTTGCAGTTTTCTATATACATTGTTCAACAAAAATGTATTTGCATACTGGCACACACACTTGAACAATTTAATTCCCATTCAAGACCAAGTTTAGAAAATTTTAACAGAAACTCTGCAGTAGTTTGTTGAAATGTGCTTTCCTATACCTCTTTCTCTTCTTCTTCCATGTACTGTTTAATCATAGTAAAAGATTAAGTAGAAACATAGGACAATTCAGGTCAGAAGGGTCCTCAGGGATTCAGCAAGCCCAAGCCCTTACTTAAAGCAGAGTCAGCAATGAGATCAGACCAAGTTAGTCACTGTTTTACCCAGTTGGGTCTTGAAAACCTCCAAGTCTCCAAGAAAAATGTTTACTTACAGCTAATTACACTATTTCATCTTGGGCTCATTGTCTGTTAACCTCCTGCAGGGCACAGCCAGCCGCTTAATGTATATCTATTACCTATCAAAGGGGCACTGCTCAGCCTTCGAAAGCCAACGGAGTCCAGTACCACCAGCCAGTCCTCATAGGACACATGCTCCAACAGCCTAATCATCTTGTCAGCTTTCTTTTTAGTCATGCTTATATTCTTATTTAAATATATAGTGATGCTGACACATTTTCTTTTTTTGTTTTTTTTTTTAAACATTCTAGCACTAGATTTTGGTTTTATGAAGTTAAAATAAAGCACTTGCCTCTTGGCACTGTTTTTTTCACTCTCTTGTTTTCACAGCATAGAGTGGATATACATAATGCATTCCAGTACTTACCTTGCTGTACTGTTAATTGGCAAGGTGAACATTTTCCTGCATGGCACACTTGAGTACAACTGTGCTTACCACAGTTTAAAGTATTTCCACACACGTTAGAACAATGAATTTTTGTTGACTGGCCGCAGCGAACTGAATGACTGCAGAGAAATGACATCGTAGTTTGTCAGCTACCTTAATGTCAATGAAGCATTTATTAACAAGGAAAATTCTTTTTCAGCAAAATGCCAAAGCCTTTGAAAGGGAGGATAACTTCTTAAGAGTTTGTAAGAAATAACCCCCTATTTTTCCCCTGCTTCCCCTCCCCCACTAAAGTAGGACACTTATCACAGTAGCAAGTCTACAGAATATTCTCTCAAAAAATCTGGAAGGGGGGGAAGTTGACACTATAACTTGAACCTAATGTATGGTGATGCATCATGTCAGAAGAGCAGACACCTCTATTACAGCTATCTTTCCAAAGATTTAACCCTGAGCTCAATGAAGATAGAGATGTGGGCCTTAACTGTCAGTAATGTAAGAAAAAAGCTGAGTTTAATTAAATTGTTAAGGAAAAAAAAAGGGACAAAACAATAAATTCTCCTCTTTTTCCGCTCTGGCTGGCCTCGTGCATACATTTGAAAAAGCAACTTTAAAACATTTAAATTAAGAGATGCCATACTATACATCTCGGATGCTAATAAGGTAAAAAGCTATTTAGAAGAAAGTTTTAAGTATGAAACGCAGTATTACAAAAATCAGCAACCTGGTGAAAGTAGTTGGCACCCAGGAAGAAAAAACATATTGAAGTTGGTGGCATCTATTACATTTCTAAATGCAAAGAATAGCTAGGAAAAAAAAAATAGGTGATGTCACTATGTAAAGTAAAATTCAGTAATCTACACCCACTCCTCTACTGAACCATTAATCTACAGCATTTTTCTAATGAAGACAACTACAAATACTGCCACTTCTACTTTTGTTTGAAAAAGTAAGATCATCTAATATTACATTCAAACTTTCAGAAATCATTGTAAAAGTCTGAAACCCTTTTTTGCAGAGCAAGAATACTAACACTGAGATTGGGGTTTGTTTATTTTGGTTCTGGAAATGAGCACGGGCAAACATCTTATGACACAGAATCAGTTCTAGGTAGCTAGAACAGGGACTCTTTTAAAGACACAGCAAAACTGAATATAAGACATCACAAACAGCATGGGCAGTACAGTCTTGCTGTTGGTAATGACACCGTATGCTTCAACCATGCAAGGAAAATACAGTCTTCAAGTCTGGAATATACTACAGACTTCTCACTTGCTAGTTGTACAGGTTCCCAGAACTGTACATGTCATCTTTTACATTATTCTTTCTAGAATGGAGGAACTCAACATTCCATTCCGAAAGAAAAGGTGTGAACCTTTTTCTACTTCTTTCTCTGTGTCTTCTACAAAATAAAACAAATGAATACTAGATAAGGATTTCAAAACCAAATCAACTCACAGACTGCTTGGATGATTCAGCTACATGTATCATAAGTTGACTTTAACACAGACAACTCTTAAATTATTTTTTTTCTTAAAAGATTAAAAGTAATGCTTTTTTAAAAAAATATAACACTCTACACATTATTTGAGTGCACAAATAAAAGAGCTCAGAATAAACTTTTTTCTGTACACTTTTTTTAAAAAATCCTTAAGGCCAAGTGAATGTTCTTTTCTTTATATCAAGCTAATTTTTTTTTTTCTCTGAATATTCTCCTTGATGGCATCAGTATAGGGTTGGAAAAGCATTTGAGGGAGATGGACAGAAGGTTAATGTCACTCCCATCTACAAGAAGAGCCTAGAGGATGATCCAGGAAATTATAGTTCCATCAGTCTTGCTTCAGTTTCTGGGAAAGTTACGGAGTGAATCTTCCTGGGAGATATCACAAGTAAAATGAAGCATGTGATAGGAAAAGCCAGCACAGATTCACCAATGGAAGGTTGTCCTTGACAAACCTGAATCTCCTTCTACCACAAAGTAACCTGTTAGGTTGATATGGGCCAAGCAGTGGAAATTGCCTACCTGGATCTGTCCAAGGCCTTCAATATGGACAGAATGTGTGCAGCATGCTGTGCTCTGACCAGAGTTCTGTCCAATGCTGCAATATCTCAGGTTTCCCTGCATCAGAAGGAATGTAAAATTTTATAACTTGCTATCACCTTTTCCATCACTGTATCAATAAATAGTTATCTGTCTTGAAAGTGTTTGAGCTTTTCTTGTTGGGATCTGAAAAGAGCTAGCACCTCCTAGTTCCACCATGAAATGAGATAGCTTCCTTTTACTTACTTTCCCCTTTTACTTATTATCTGCCTCTTTTTCTGAAGTGTGAGTGGAAGATGGGGTATACAAGCAAAGCCATCTGTCTTACAAAACATTGTAATTACGTATGTAATGAATGATGAGAAAAATACAAGCATTTTAAGTGCTTAGTATATACCTCTAGAATCAGATTTCAAATCCAAACATTTAAAAAAACATTTCTGAAATTGTACAGAATTTATAATGGGCTGTCAATGGCACTATATAAGTTAATTTCATAAATAGTTGATATTGATATTAAAAAATATTTCTATTGTATTTCTTTGTTTACTATCTTAATTTTGATTTTAAAATGGTGTGGGTTTTAAATGTGTATTTTTTAATTGCTGGTTTTATTTCAGAATAATTTGGTTCAAATATGAAAATATATTTTAGATTGACTCAGGTCTTTCTTTTTGTGATTGCAATAGCTTCACATTAAGAGGTGATTTCTTAGAAAAGTGGTGACATTTAAAACATCTGCAATATTATACTTTCAAATAGTCAAGAAGGTCTTAATGGCCACACAGTGAGAAACTGCAGCCAGATTTGTGTGTCATATTAGCTCCTCTTCTTGCAAAACATCCTTTCTTGAATGTGATCAGATACAATGACAAAAGAAGTTCTCCAAGGATGTACTACCACAGTATTTTTTACAGTGTTCCTTATAAAGCATATTGCATCTATAATGCATTAAACATACTTTTTGAGTAAGAAACATTGCTAACAAAGATGCTGAACTCTAAAGGAAAATATTGATTACACGAAGGGTCGGTCTCCTGTCTTCAGGCTGCCTCAGCTCAGTAACACTTCAGAAGGACCAGACTCTCTTTTTAATGTAAATAGTATTGCTTTAAAGTGAGGAATAAAGCTAACCTCAAAAGTGCTAAAGTTACCTTTATACACTGAAGGGCCTGAGGAGGCTGTTTTGTTTACCTTATCTGGCCTAGCAGCACCCATCACTATGTTGTCAGAATTCCTGCCCGTTGGCAAGAGAATATTTAGCTGATAAATAATGTTTAAACTTTATTTTTGAAGGCTATTTTTCTCCTCTCTAAAGTTCTTTCCACCTTCCTGCTTCAGTGGAGATATCAAGAATATAGTCACACTTTCAAATGGAAGATAGTAAGATAGCAGTTAACACCACAAATTTTCTCAAACAGGCTTTCCTTTTCCAGATAAACTATTTTGCCCCACTCTGTATTTTCTGCATGTAATCATATGTCAAATTTCCTTGTCTCAGGCTTAGAAATAACCCCCAAGAGAGGCATGTGCACAAACAGAGCAATAAAACAACTGCAGAATACTTTATATGCTCTAAACTTTTCTAATGAGGTTTTCTTCACAGTTGATGTCTGACAAATGAGCCTCTGTACTATAAAGCATGCTTGCTGGGGTGCTGAGAGCTGGCAATTATCAAGTATGTCATGCAAGGAAGCAGATGTGTAAGTTGTGGTCTGACGCTGACATGTGTCATGTCAGACTACCCTGAGCGTCTCCATGAGCCTCTGAGGTCCTGATCTTACTTTGTATTCAGGCAAAATCCCACTGAAACCAAGGAAGGGGTCACTTCATTAAGTATGCAAAAATCAACAGCCCACAGATTAAATCATCTCAAGTACCTTTAGATGACTCCAAGTTCAATACCTGTTTTAAAGGCAAAAAAAAAAAGGATTATTATCTATGCAATAAATTAATAAGATCCCTAAATACCTTTATAGCTTAGACACCTGACCATCATTTCAGGAATCAATGAAAAAAATCTACTGTGTTTTGTTTTTTTTTTTTAATGCTCTGTGTTCTTGCTGACTGACCCTGAAGACAAAACTTAGAAATTTAGTTTCCTTCAGTGACATAGAACACACTAGGAATATGCTCTCCACCTCAGACCTAGTAAGTCTCGGAAGTCCAAAGACTGATTCTTAAATGACGTTTTTAACATTGTCATGTGTACATAAACTATAAGGATAGAAAGGGAAAAGTAATTCTCTGGTACATTCTTGTCATCCAGGAATCCATTATTTATCCCATCAATCTGAGGTTAGAAAACCTTTCCACAGTTCTTCATCTGTTTTGAATTTATGCTACTGACCAAAAAGAGGTTGCCATAGTTTCCTTCTCATTCTTCAGGGATGTTTGTTGCTAGAGTTCTGTATTTACAGGTTAAACAACTTCTGGCCATCCTGTTTCAGCATATCACTATTGCTTTTAATTGGATGTCTTCTTTTTTTTTTTTTTTCCTACAATAGAACAAATTTTCCTTATTGAAATAAATCCTTTCACTTCTTTTTCAGCTGGATAATAGACTTTTTTCTTCTTGTCTGCAGCTAGCTTTTACATACTGAAAGGTAGCTATCACATCCCCATCAATCATCTTTACCTTCCCTCAACTAATAAACCCAAGATATTTCAATCTCCACTTACATGTCAGCTTTTGTAGTGTTCCTGTTCTTCTCATTGCTCTTCTGTGGATACTTTTGCAATATCTCAAATTGGTCACAGTATTCCAGCTGATTTTTGCCCTTGCAGTTTTAAGTGGAGATTATAGCAACAGGCAGCAAAGGCAGTGGGGAAAAATCCTATTCCAGAGTATGCAAGCTTTTTTGCTGTTTATCAGGATGTCTAACTAAGTTGTGTAGCCTGCTGTGGCATAATAGTATGGATTTCATCCCATCTGAAAGTGTTAATTTCACTACCCTAAAAACATCTAGATTTGAAAGTCTCATAAGGCATTTGGAAGTGCTAAACTAACAGCCCGCTGGATAATGTCATGTTCTATATTTAACAATATAAGCCACCTTTTATTTCCCCAACCAGGGCAGAACTACACAGCAATGTGAGGATAATGCATTCATTTAAATGTGATAGTCTCAGCAGTTTACAAAGTTGGAGGTTTTTTTAGAAAATACATTTCCAAAAGAAAATAAAAACAGAATTTCAGACAAAAGATTTGTCTCTTAGGATAGAGCAATAATTAATTCAACTGTAGCGGAAGTACTATAACAAAGAAAAATCAATAAAGCTCTGCTATAAATACAGACTATGAGCTTGAGGTTTGTCTGGCTTTATTTTGTTATGTCTGATAGTGACTGTATAATCAATATTAAATTAAAATAACTGGCCTATAAATCCACAATAGTGAGACTTCTGGCTTTCATAATATATCATAAAAACATTTTTAAATGTACTATTTTTAAGTCTAATCCTTTGCATGCTGTGTGTAGTTATTCTGTGCAGCAAACAATTTCTTACTTAGAAATGCCCTTGTTTGCCTACCTTCAGATGCTGTTCATCATTGCTTTACATATTGCAGAAAACAGAAATATCTACTTATTACCTATCAGGGCAATGGGAAATGACCTTTGCCATTCTAGTGAGGGAGAATAATGAATTTTCAGAGTTTTCACTTGAGCAAGAGTACTTTGCCTTACCAAATAAGACTTTTGGATAGACTGCAACAGGGTAAGAAAGAAGGTAAGAAAGTTAGTTATAAAAAAAGCATAGACATTTACCTAAACAAAGCAAAAACCCTCTTCTATCTGCAGAAGAGGAGGTTAAAGGAAAATCAAAATATTTTTTGTACTGTGGTACTCTCTTGTGACTTCATCCTCGGCTGACCCATGTCTGGTGAAAACTACTGTCTGTGTGTGTGAAAGAAAATGTCTGGGTCTGCAGTCACCTAGGAAGTTGAATGTAAATTGCCCAGTTTGTACTAGCTGTCCATACAAATATGTTCATTTCAGTACTGATATACAAAGGATTTGAACTGAGCTCTGATCATCTTGGGATCACTTATCTGTCCCAGTAACTACTATGTCAAAATCAGCATTTGGGCTTCAATCAACTATCATTTTGGGTTTCCTAGGTTTGGGATTTTCATGTCTGATTAGTCAATACTGGCTTGTCTTTACACTCTGAAGTAAAAGGAATCAGTTGGGTAAAAGAACAGACTTCATTCCCAAACAGGAAAATGTCAAATGTCACAGGACTATCACAACCTTTCCTTGACCAAGAGCTGAGGACTGAGCATTATCAGCCATGGCAGACAGGGCTACTCAAACAACTGAGTGTGATGAGCCTTGATAGAGCCCCTGGACCAGCAAGTCACAGTCAGATAACACCTGAGACTGCTGAAAAGGTGCAGTTCAGTGTCACCATGGACTGATTTAACTGATGGCTGGCCACACACCCCTTTCCAGGAAAGGAATTATAATGGGGGCAAACACCACTATATAGACATCCAGCACTGCATTATGATCAAAGAACCCATGTCAGGGCCAAGCCACTGACCAGTGCCTGACTCTGAGCCTGGCCAGAGTGAGCTCAGTTCTTCCCCAGGCTGGTCTGTGCTGAGTCTCCAGAGTGGTGCTGAGGAGAGGGCCTGGCCTATCTTCCACTCTGCACACAGCTCTGTGTGTGTGTGTGTGTGTGTGCACTTGTATGCACAAAAAGATTCTCCTGACACAGCCTGTCTCTCGCTTGGTCCACTTCATAAATTGAGCTTAGTAGTATCTGCGGACAGATATTCCTTTTTTCCTCATTGCAGTGGAAAATTGTGTCTTGGGACTCTATTCTATATAGACAGATCATGCTCTTAAGCTTAAGTATGTCACTCCGAGCTGATGTGTGTCACAGATCAGCATCCACCTCCATTTACTTCAAGATCATACAAGTTCTTAGAGGTTTTATGGACTGACCATATACTATAGCAATGCCCAATTTTGCTGTAAGTACTCATTTTCTTTGACCTTCTTCAGTGTTCGAAGTAGTCTTTTTTGTTATATAATTATAAATTCTTATCCAACATTTTTTAACAGCTTCCAGTAATGCATTAAGCAATGTCACTAAAAGTTGTCATATATTTCATTTCTCCTTTTTCTTCTAACAGAATCTTGTCCTTTCCCCTGTTTTCTAACAATATCTTGAGAGGTTATGAGCTGGAATTACATATATGTTTGAAAAAGAGGAGCAGAAAAAAGGAATAGCTTGAAGAAAATGTATCTTTTTCACATTGAAAGTTAAACTGAGGGTTGTTAAGTATAGTATTTACTTAGTTACTGAAGTTCAAATAAAATTATTATTATTATAAGACTATAGAACATTGTTTTAAGGGAAGGGAATTCTTTCAAGTTCAGAATTTAGCATGTTTTCTTAAGACCAGTAAAGACAGTTATGTGATTTAAGATATTATCAAAATAAGAAAATAATCATAATGCCATTTTTTAAACAGTCTGAGCCAAGAAACATAGAATTATACATTTTAAACACTGGTTTTCCTATTAACATACTGGTATTATCAGCAAACTAAACTTGTGTAAAAGAAAAGGATATTCATTTTGTCTATCTATCATCTATTTATCTATCTATCTATCTATCTATCTATCTATCTATCTATCTATCTATCTATCTATCCATCTATCCATCTATCTATTGCTTTATCAAAACTTTTTGGAGTTTAACCGCAGGGTTTTCTGTGTTCGTGGAAAGTAGCAGAGATACAAGGGAGAAGAATGACTAATTGATCTCTTTTTTAAATTTTTCTATTACACTTAAATCATATAACCTAGATTAACTACCTTTGACTGTGCAGCTATAGACTATGTAAACTCACTCATAATAATATTAATTGTATTTTCTAATTATTTTTTATATTATTCTAGCACAGTTTTATAATAATTTGCTTGATGCATTTAAACATCCGGTTTTGCTCCAAGTAAGTTTGCCACATAATCAAGTCTCATGAGGGCAAAATGTTGTCATTTTCCCCACTGCATTAGTCAGTTTGATTAATGCTGTTTTTTGAAGGATGGCTGCTCTTGTAGTGGTTTTATATTCTGATTCTTATTATACTGTTTTGCTTCCCCTAGTAGGAGATACACAGCACTATAAAAAATTGATAACCTTTCATGACCCATATTTTCTCCAGGTTATACTGTAGCTGTCCCTACATGTAAAAAATCTTCTTTTTCCTACTTGCCTCACATTACTATCAATTCTGTTAACAATAATTATCATCATTCCATATTTATCCTTTCCAATCTGCTGTATTTAACTCCTCCAAAGACCACACAGGGTTAACATTTTCATATAGACATAGAATATTTTGACAAACTGAATTATTGTAATTTACAGTACAGAATGAGATGATAATGAACGCTACTCTGAACTAGACCTTTGGATTGTTATTTGTCTCACTGTTTGAATAAGAATGTGCTTGAAGTTATGATCTAAGAGGAAACTTCTGTCACCTCCAAAATGAAAAATAACAGCAAGAGAGGAAAAAAAAAACTGTAATGATTTTATACCAGTCAAAATGTCTGGAATATTAAAAAGCTCTTTATCTGTGTGAAAAACAATATTAAAAAACCCAAAACAAATGAACAAACAACACA
>WUAM01000383.1:704724-724800 GCA_024336885.1 Actenoides hombroni
TACCAGTCAAAATCTCTGAGACATAACAAAGCTCTTTATCTGTGTGACCGACAATATTAAAACCCCCCAAACAAATGAACAAACAACACCCCCCCCCCTCCCCCCCCCCCAAAAAAAAACAAACCAGCCCAACAAACCACAACAACACAGACCTTTAATAAAATATAAGAAATAAATGGGTCACCAAACAGATGACATGTATTTGCTAACCTGAGAAAATATTTCTTAGTGTATACAATTACTCTTTCTGTTGAGTGCTATGACACCTATTATGAGATATAATATTACTTGGAGAAGGCTTGTGTTGTCCACTTGAAGAATAATTAAGTTTTCCACTGCTCGGTAGATTACATCTGAAAGCACAACCATAGATGGAAATAACAAGGCAGAAAGGCAAGCTTATATCAAATTGAAATCATAAAAGAGAAAAACAAAGGAAAGAGGAGCACAAGGTTTTTACTTTTAATATATGAAGGCATTTTTTCCCGTTCAAGTGTCTTGGCATTTTTTTTAAAATTTGTTTTGGGGCAGAGGCAAATTACAAACTACAATAAATTACAAATAATTTATTTGTACAAAAACAGTTTCTATTTAAGTTTATAAACCAGTTTTAATGTCAGAGTTTGTTATTCTGCACAGAAGAATATTCTAGTTTAGAGAAAACTGACCATAGACTGATGAAAAAAGATTGCATCCAGCATAAGTTTATCATTGTCTTTACAATAAATCTTTGTATAGAATTTTCCTAAGGCCTGAATTTACACAACAAGTTAGGGATTTGTTTAACTTTTTCTTGATGCACTTGCAGCTACTATTAGTGTGAATTCCTATGACTGTCCACTACATAAAATAAAGTCACTAAACCATATCCTGAGAGCAAGATGCCTACACTATTCAATGTTTAAGTACCTAAATCAAAGAAAATAATCCATGATATCCTTGCCTCACCTGAAAACGTGTTAAATTTTTCTCAAGCAACATCCCAAATTCTGCTACTGTACAAACTCAAAACCTGACAGGTCTGATCAACTTACACTAGTATTGAATCACAGAGGACAGGAGCAGAGGGAAAATACAGAGTTTAACTACTCCATTCCCTGACTCAGTGTCAGGTCAGCTATGCTTGTGTTATTCATTATGGATTATCACAATTTAGTTTTAAAGAGCTTTTCGCTACCTAACAAAGTCTAGCTTGGCTTCTCTGGGTGTAGACACCTAAAATTACATTAGATGAATCCCAGCTTTTGTATGAGGAAAAGGAATATATAAGTATAATGGGAGGTAAGAGTGGTAAGAAACTTGGATTAAAAAACCAAGAACCATAGGATGTGACAATTGTGGGACTGTAAAGACAGTGAGGACAATTTTGAGGTTCTATCCTAACAAGTTGTATATAGATGCTCACAATCATATATTGTTTAGTGACCATCAAAGTATTTCTGCCCTAGTCACTGGAAGAGCCTTAAACTACAACAGCAGGATATAACCATTTATGATGTTAGAGATCACACCTGGACAAAAAGAGAAAAGATTGCAGTAGAAACTTGGTCATTAAAAAATATAATATGAAGTACTCTTCTGTAACAAAGTAGTTGGGATTGGGTCCCATAACTCTACTTCTGTGCATTTTGGACAGCATTTGGATGACTAAATAATTCTTTCTGTCCTGGGCTGTTGCAAATACACAATGGTAGTAGCCTTTTAGTTCAGCTATGGAAAATACTTATGCTGGTTAAGAAAGAATTTTCATAGTTAAGATATTGACAGAAATCTTATGTATTCTACTGGAAACAAAATGTCTTTTAAAACCCAAGTGAAAATTTCTGTTGAAGCAAAAGAGGCAGAATCCTAAAAAATACTGAGATTTTTGAGTTAACAAGACTTTCCATGACATGCAGCATGGAAAGTGAGGCTTTTGCATTTCAGTCAAACTATAATCAAGCAACTAACTTGAGATATTTGGAAAAAAATGTAAAAAATCAGAAAAAAACCCCCCCAACAACCAAAAAACAACAACAATTAAAAAAACCAACCAAACAAATAGAACCAAACCAAAACAAAAACAAAACAAAAAAAAAGCCAACCTAAGAACTTGACAGGGTATTTGAAAGTCTAAAGTTTTAGCAAGTGGGGTGGGCATTCAATTGTGCTCCACAGGCTTCTGTGTCAATTTATCTAAAATTTCATTCTGCCTGTCCAGAAGTGGCTCCCTAACTTTCATGCAGAAATCCAGCCTGTTTGGTTTGTAGCATTGTCTAGCATTTTAAGTCCCCCAGATCATCTATGTGTTCATTGCATGTGCACCTATAGCTATGAAAAAATGTTCAAACTTTTTGCTGTGAAAAAGAGAGACACCAATACTTACCTTGAGCCAGTTATGCTCTAAGGACACACCAAAAAAGAATGGGAATGATGAACCTCCAACCATACTTAACCTATCCCTCCCCAAATCCTAGGAGCCTGAACTTTCATACCTGGAGATATTCTAAGTGAAAGCACTTCCCCTGCTGAAGGGGAACAGGATGCAGAGCAAAAGCAAACAAGCAGGAGCAAGACTTAACCTGCAGTCATAACCAGGGCGCTTGATCAGTGGAAGAAACCCAGGATCAACATTCCCCGTCACTAATGACTGTTGGTCATTGGCCAGTGGTAGCTAGTGCAAAATGCAACACAACTTTGTTCCATCCCCAGTGAGAGTCGGACTTGCTTGCCTCCTCTCTGGTCATGCAAGCTTTGTACTGCTAGCTGCAGAAGGGTGAGCAATAGACAATCTAAAAAACAAAAATCAGAAAATTGAACCTTTCTTGCTTTTTCCCTTCTTTTTTAACAGAATAACATTGTAAGACTATCTTCAAAAGAAGGAAAAGGGTGAGTCTCTGGCAAGTGGAGCTTCCTGATAATTAGTTCCTACTGTTTTCTTATATAGAATCAATCACAGAATCATAGAATAGTTTGGCTGGAAGAGACCTTCAAGATCATCAAGTCCAACCTTACTCCTAACCCTCTCAAAAACCACTAAACCATGTCCCTAAGCACAACATCCAACCACCTCTTAAACACCTCCAGTGATGGTGACTCTGCCACCTCCTTGGGCAGACCATATAATCAATGGCAAATGTTAGAGCCTAACCCTCAGTAGGCAAATATCCTTTCTTGCTAGTCATCTCTGTATGCCTTCCTTGGGTGTCACTCATTAGCACAACTACACAGTTCTTGCCAGGTCATGGGCAACACATACTCCATTTCTCACTTTAGCATTATGGTGGCATTCAAAACCCTCTCAGCCCTGCTGAACAGATTGAAGTTCTAGTGAGGCCAGGCTAACCTAACAAGAGCAACAACAAAACCTTTCCAAACCATTCAACATTCCTTACAGATTTTAGTTACATTTACCTTAAGATCAGAAAATTCCATATCACAGCTGGATAAATCCCTGGACTATTGTTCCCTGAGTTAACACAAAATACTGTAGATATCCAATCTTCTAATAAAACTCTTCTTCTTTGATGTCTTTTATCACAAGGTTTTTATAATTATTTTTTTTATATTATGAGACTCTTAATAAAAGCATACTCTTTTGATCATTAGTTTTTTTGTGCTATACTTTTCAAGCTAATAATAAAAGCTAAACTTTAAACTATATCCTGTTTGTTTGACTTAATAATATGAGGCACAGGGACACTTGTTTAAAGACTGAGGCTTATTTGTGCTTATTCAGTGAAAATCATCCAGCATAAATAACCTTGCAGAAAGTTTATAGCCTACTTAAATGTCAGGAAAGCTTTATTTTAATGACTTAGCTGCTAACACACCGAAGGGCGTATGAGTACTCTGAACTTAGAACTTATAAATGAATAAAACTACCTGTGTGCTTTGTTAGATCTTATGCGAAATTTCAGTATAGTTACTTTATTCAGAGGTCTGTATTGATGGTGATCAAATAACCCCTCTTTTTGGTATTCATTTTTTGGCATAAGCAATTCTTCAACACTATTCTGCAAAAAAAGTCTTCAATTTGTCAAAAAAACCAGTCTTGTTCTAATACTATGTACTTGGGAAAGAATATAGCTTGGAAATAATTCACATGAACCCAGCTATAATCAGGAAGAAACCATTACTCATCAATAGAAATAGTGTTTCTGAAGAGTACATTGATTACTCTCTGAATAATATAGAACAACATCAGCAGATCCTGATATGCATACCAGTGCACAGTATCTGTATCACACTTCTCAGTGATGTCCGATAATAGGACAAGGAGCATTGGGTGCAAGCTGGAAATACAAAATAGAACCCACTGATGTCTCACTAGCTGGATATCATTAACCATCAGCAAAGGCCAAAAAAAACCAAACCAACCACACACACACACACACGAAAAAAAACTTCAGAAAAAATGCAGAGTTTTTACCAGAACTGACCAAATCACAAAGCAGGTGAATAATGCTGCATATTAAGAAAATTTCTAAAATAAATAGCAAGAAAAGGCAGAGGAGGGAATATTCCTGAGTTAATGAAATACAGCATTATATCAAACTATAGTATGTAGCCCATAGGTATTCTGAACAGAAAGGAATGCACAAGGAAAGTCGGAGTGGCAGTTAAGATATTACTTTTCTGAGACTATATTTCAACATTAAAATTTAAGAATAAAAATAAGTGTCTTATTTTCAGCATATTAATGGGAAGACTCAAACAGATTTATTATTAAATGTGGAATTCTATTGGAAAAGTTTGAACAGAAATGCATGCTGTAAGTCGGTAGATGATTAACTACACAATAATGAAAAGCTCCAGCTATAAAATTGCATCAGCTGTATTTCAAATGGCAGAAAGAATTTATCTGTCTCATACCAACTGTCACCACAGAACTATGCAGTCCACTTATATCTTTGTATGCAGACTTAAAGGTTATAGGACATGGGTAAGGGCATAGGCAAGGATAGAAAAGTGGAAATAAAACTGACTTGTATAATTCTCAGTTGTCCAGATCTAATACACAGTCAAAAGCATAATGGTATGGTAAGGCATGGGTTGTTACAGAGGAAATGCAGTGGAAAAGTTCATGGTAAACAAAGTTTAAAATCCCTCTATCCTTGCAGTTAAATAAACTGTTCCAAATCTTCTAAAAAATTCTGTCAAATAGTAGCAATTTGTAGCATCGGGTCTGCAAAATTAATAAATCTACTCTAAGGCAAAATACATGCCTGTGTATAGAAACAAAACCTATGCAACAGAAATCACCCCTGGCAAGTTCTTTTCATTTTTTCTCATCCATGTAATTGTATATTTTTTTGCAGAAAGATGTTTGATGCAACCCTCAGATCTACATTTGGGATATACATTTTATGAAATCATGCTACATGATTCAAAATGTGTAAAAAAGCTTATGATTTTGTTATAATTTCTACAGAGAAAGTTTTCTTTCATATAGGGAATTCAAATTAAATGGAAACTGATTCTTTCTCAAATTCTGAATAGATGTTATTAAGGAAGTTTTATTAACCAGACTAAACCAACAAAAAAAAGTTTCATTTAGCACAACAGTTACAAATAGAGTTTTGTAAAGCAGAAGCTAAGCAAAACCTTAAATACTTGCATGTAGAAATGTCTAACACTGTCACCTATTGACTTGCTTCACTGTACCACAACTGCAGGATGTCATAAAAACATATTTCATTTTGTATTGTTCATACACAACACCCAGAAGAACACCACTCTTATTCTTCCTTGTTTGGCTGTTGCCTTTAATCTAAAATTAAAGCCATTTACACTGATAACATACACTTTCTTCTTGTACACTGAAAGCAAAACATAGACCATTTTTCATGTGAGGATCAAAAGCTCCATTGCTTCCTGACAGTCTAGGAAGTAACTATCCCTGAAGAAAGGCTGAATTTCTGCTCCTACCATGCAATTCCTGGCCACAGACCATGGCCCACCTCCTCCCTTCCTTTCACAGCAGGGTCCATCACTGGCAGCTTCCTCTGCAAAAGAAAACAGAAACAGCCGCAGCTATTTGCCTTCAGGCTGTAAGATGCATCATTTCAGGCATTAAGAGGTCTGTAGTAAAATACCTACCCTTGCATGAGTATAAAAACGCGAATAATCTTTTAATTAAGGACTAGTATAAAGTGACAGCAGAATTGAGACTGTGTGATGGCATTAATGACATTTTGAACTGCTGGAAATAGAGCTTATTCAGTGACATTCATGCTTCCACTGGAGACTTGCTTCACAAAAATGAGGCCCCAGGGTCTTGATCTGCCAAGGTGCAGAGCTCTCTCACAAAGTACTGAGTGCTCTTAATGGACAAAGAAAGCAGAGAGACTTGGTCATATTCACATCCCCACAGAAATGTTCAGAACTGATAAGATCAAGTGTATCTTGAACTGTGAATAAAAGGCCGGCAGAACACAATCTTCTGATAATGTCCAGCTTTGTCTCTTCCAAAGCCCCTGTGCTGCTGACTAAAAACACACCAAATTTACACAATGTCAACCATTCCTGCTAGCAATGTTGATTTTTCTTTCTGAACATTCTGTCCTGTACCCAGCAGCACCTCAGTCTCAACTCATCCTACAGCTATATTGTTATTCCTCTGATTTATAGCAGATCTGACACAGATTTCTATAGCAGTATATTGCTCTACCCACTTCCTTCCAGACTGAGGTTTCAGTCTCTTTCTTACATTTAGGTGTATCTGTCATTTTTAATTTTGTTCCTTTAGATGCTAGGCATACTTTACTATAATTGGTGATACTCTGCTATCGATTGGCAGTGGCTCTGATTTGTCCTTTAAGCCACCATCTGTCTTTGCCTTCCACCAGTCCTGCTGATGCCAGCTGTGCTGATAACTGGACACCGTTGCTGGTAGATTGTCTCTCACCAGTTCACACTATTTGCAGAGGAACTAAGCAACCATAAATTAAAAAAAAAAAAAAGTATTGCTCATTATACCAAATGTTACTCAGTCATTCCAGCACTGGTGGCAGCTAAACACTGGCACCTAAAGAGAGTCTAGTAGCAGTGCTGGGATATAGAAATCCAACATATTAACTCAGTAACTCTAAGTAACATCAGAATGAGCAGCTTGCTTGATGCTCACAGAACCAGTGTCAGTTAACACTAGGTATGTTTCAAGGTATTACTGTTTGTAAACCCTTGAAATTTTAAAACAATTATTATGGGTTTTATGTGTACTTGTTTGCATGCGTACCCAGAGGTGAAAAAGGTATGCAACCTCTGAGAGTCTGAAAAAAGACAAAATGCATGTCATGTCTGAAGTGTGCATGCTGCCCGCTGCCTTACACTGCCTGCTGTACATATAAATGTATGTATATGTGTATATCATCTAGTAAATAAAATTGCAAATGCTGACATGCATAAATAGCTCCTGGATTTTTTACAGGTTAATAAACTCCTGGTCTTCTTGTTCTGTACTGCAGATTGTTTTCATATGTGCTGCTACTTACATACACTCTTAACGCTAATAAGATGTTGATCCAAGTCTGCATCAGGCTTTCTTTTTCAGGTGTGAATCATGAATGCATCCATTTACCCACATTACTGGATCTGTTTCTGATTTAAGATGTGACCAGAGGGCAAATCCAGGTAACAGTTTTGCTCTGAACACTATACCAGTTTGACACTATCATTACATGTATTAATGGGAGGTCTATCCTGGCTATCCCAAAAGACAGCTAACATAAGCTTTATGGGAAACATAATATTTGTGTGCTTATACATTCTGTAGTGTTATGGAAATATGACTTAAGGAACTATATATTTATTTATTTTATTGACTGTAGTGCTAGTGCTGTCATTAATAGCCATTTGTCTGTAAAACCAGGTGGTGCACTGTTTACCAAGAATTCAAGTAGCTAAGACAAAGATAGTTTCATGAAAGCCTATAAAACAGCCTCTATTAAAATGTCTCCACTGTGAGATAAGATAGAAGTACTCTTTTCTGAGACTAGAAGTGGAAATATCATTTGTCATTTGGAAACTAGAAATCTCTCCCATCCCTGGTTTTAGATTATGGTTTTAAAGCTCTGACATTTTTCACTACATCTTAAACTACCATGTGCATGGATACATACACAGTTTGGCAGACAAGCCATTTTTCCAAATCAAAGCAAATCAACAGCTGCTTAAAACATAATGCTGCAGATACTTGTGGTCAGGGACAGACTGGCCCATAGCATGACTATTGATTTTTGATTGCAGAGGTTATTCTGCAGATGAAAAGATCATGAGCATATTAAGAGATGCTTTACTGAAAACTTGCACTCTACAAAACAAAGAGGAAAAACAGTTCAGCTAACTGAATAAAAAAGCAGTGGTAACTGCTGTCTTTATACTTGTTTCTAGGACCCTGCTGTAAATGACCTTAAATGTCTGTTCATATTAGTACTACTTAAATATCCAAAAGTGGGAATTTGGGCAAAAGGGAAAGAGAAAAATAAAGAAAAAAGAATTCTCTGGTCTAGCTGCTTTATGCTTGGTAAGGACATGGCCCCAGTTCCTCACCATCCTCCATTTCAGAAGCTTGAAGAGGAGACCTGTAAACAGTGAGAGGCAGGAACTCAATGAGTCAGAAAAAAATAGAGTTTTAGATTCTAGAGAAAAAAGACTGTTAAAAATTCAAGGCAAGAAAGTGCTCAGCTGATGAACTGTGTCCTGCAAGTACCTCAGGGCCACAGGCTTGTCCCTGATGGACTTGAAAGTTCCTGAATGCACCCCAACTTCTGCATCAGTGCACATCTACCACACTCTGGGCCATAGGACTCAGTTAATCATGTCAAGATATGGGAGTCAGACTGATTCCATGCTGATAACCCACAAAGTCCCTAATCTTGTTATACACACACAGTGCCTGTATAGCACATACAGGCTGTACAAAAAATACAGGTGTAGCTTCCATCTTCTTCAAAATGAAGAATCTGTGGTTCTCTTGGTGACCTTTGGTATTATAGTTCCCTGATCAGAGCACTCACTCTGCAAACAAAAGACTCAAGGTCATTTTTCTGCTCAGCATGAGTGTATTTAACCTCACATCCTCTACCTCCTATGTGAGTCTCCTAAATATTAGACTGCAGACAATTCTCTGCATGTGACAAGGAAAGTATCATCCCCTCCTACTGAAACTGAGACTTTGCAGTAAAAGCCAAAATTCACTGGACTAATACTGGAATACATAAACCTGAAGAAATTATCAGCTATTTTTGTACCTAAAACCTTGAGATCTGTGGAAAAGAAAATTAAGAGCTGGCATTAATCAGAGTAAAACTGGAATACCCAAGTAGGGATACCAGAGCACTACCACATCCATTCAGAAAGCCTTAGCTGTATTTTTATATCTTTTGGGAAGAGGTTAATTCTGCAGCTGCCACAAGTGCATTGGGAGCATATATCTCAGATCAGTCCTCCCCACAGACTTAATGGAAAGGAACATGAAGCCCAAGGAAGAAACTCAATCTTCACACTTCTGGAGAGTAAGCACTTAAACGTTGAATCTGGTGAAATAACAATTGGTTATGAGACTGGTGCCACAGTCAGGGGTTTGGCTACTTAGACCATAGGACTCGCTTTGAGAAACCTGGTTTACTGAGGTGTGATGGGGTCCATCTGTCAGAGAAGGGGAAGAGAATCTTTGGCCATAGGCTTGCCAAATTCAAATTTGCAAATATAATTCTTTACCTTAGAAATGTTGCCTTTTTTAGCTATACTACAGTTCTTTTTCCCATCCTCAGAAGCTGTTTTGCCTTTCACTGTTCTTTATTCAACATTTTGGTCAGTGTTGCTCCTGAACAAGCACATACCATTATTTTCTCAAATTGCTACAGCTTTTCTGTGAATAAAAAGCTTTGAACTAGAGGAAGTGTTTTTATATTATAGCTGAGTCCAGCTAAGCTAAAATGGATGCCTCACTTCTTTGCTGTGAACATAGAAAGCAACTTTCTTCACATTTATTTGAGTAATCTAATAAGAGGTATTGACTTTGAAAAAAACTTCAGTTGAATCCATATTTACTTATGTTTCCATTTTTAGGAGTTTCAGTAATCCGCTTTTTCTCCACCATCAGCTTTAAAGTATACCAGCTCTAGATGAAAAGGGCAAAAGTCAAAAATAGTTTATAAATTATGAGTAGGATGTAGGTTCAGAGTGCACATGGCTGGAGATGTGATAAAGCTACATTTTTTTAATCTCCCTGTGGTTAGCTTCATGATGTTGCTAAATATTCTGCTCTACATACCTATTTAAGAACTGGCTCACTGATGGGGAGGAAAATGGGCAGTTTTTCATTTCCGCTCTCCAATAGGATGAATTTTTCTGGAGCTGGCTATTAATACTAGATTACATTATCTTTCTTCCATTTCTGTTTTGATGAACAATGGGCCAAAGAGATAAGGCTTTACTGAAATAGAATGCAAAGCACATAGGAAAAATTTGTATGAAATATGGAATGATAAGGTTATTAAGGGAACGGCTATGGTTGATGAGGTAGTTTCAGCTTTGGAACTCAGAGACAAGAGGTGGCGTGTTGTGGAGTAGAAATGTATGTATCAGCATGCCTTAACAAAAAAATGTCAAAAAAACATTTTGCCTTTTTACCACTATTACAGAGCTAATATCATCTTTCTCTTTTCAGTATCTCTGACTACATTCCTGCAAAGTTAGGAGTCTTTAATTGTCTTTGGATATAATTTGAATGTTCTTCACTCTTCACTGAGCATAAAGCAATGCCACTTCTAGTCATACTAAGGTGTTCCACCTAGTAACACATGCCCAGCAATGTTCAAGGGAGGGAACGTTTAGAAGAAATTGGGCATGCAGTGAGCAACACAGTCCCTCTCTGGCTTTCGGTATCCCCCAGCTTTAACAGTCTGTCTGAATGAGAGGCTGCATTTCAGACACTTGTGTCCATGTCTCAGATACAGGGCTTTCTTTTCTGGTTTTTGTTTTGTTTTGTTTTGTTTTTCCACCCATGTAAATCCTTACCCTGTGGCTTCCTCCGATACTCACATTGTCAAGTTCCAGTGCTGATCAGCAGCTATTAAAAAAAATTGTCTGAGGGTTTGTTTGCTTGCTTGTTCAGCAATTGGAACACAAGAGCAGGCAAAGGGCTTTTATAACAATCAGCCCACAAACATATCCAGTCTCACCTTATGCTTTCATTCAAGCACAGTTAGATAAGCATTCCTCTTGAGTTATGGAAAAGCAACTGAGTCAAATCACACCCATGACTGCTTGCCCTAGTGGCCTCTGCCTCCTTAAGTTGCATACATCTGCTTATATGAATCCCTCCATATTTTCCAGGAGTTTCTGGGCATAGTATCATGAAGATGAAGAGTTTCTTTGCTTCAGTCCCCAATTTTGAAGTCTCTGGGGCTTGAAATTGTCATTTTCTTGGACTGATGAAAAATTCATGTAGCAGAAGTATATCCAGGAGAGCATCACACAATACTTCTCAGTGGCTCAGAAAGCTACATGTATAAGATCCTTCTTGTGAGCTGTCCTAGTCCTTCCAAGTGTTTGGTGTCTGCTGTCAACAAGAAGGTTAAAATCATCATAATTAATTGGTCTTATCCAAAGTCTTTTACTGGTACCTCTTCTCTAGACAAAAATATACATACTAATAAGTATAATGAACAATATGTTAGAATGGATTTTTCTGGTTTACTAAAAATCAGACTAACTGAGCTGACAATTGTAAGAGAGCTAGGTTATCCTTCAAGTTACCAGACTTTTAAAATTCATTGAAGCTGTTACACTTTTCTAGTTTCCAAGGGATAAGTGGTATGAGTGAAGAAGGCCTGTTCTTATGGGTTCTCTAAACGTACGATTCAGTCAAAAGACATATATGAAATACAGCAACTCAGCTATAATAACATCTTATTTAGCTTTTTTCCTATAGAAAGACATTATTGTACAACTGTAGGAAGTGGAATTGCTTAGGTATGGGGAAGTAAATGGAAAAATAGAAAGGAAATAGAAAGCAAATACATTATTCCAGAAAACAGTTAAAATAGTATTAGAAAATGAAACAACACAAATTTTGTATAAAGAAATTGAACAGGAGACAGAGGCAATGTCTCTGTTTGTGTACTGGTACTGAAAATTGAGACACGGAAGAGGATCTTGCACCCACTGATTCCTTGCAATTGGACTCTAACAGAGAGGTTCAGAGCTGGCATAAGGCTCTTTGACTTAACAGCCAGTCCTGTTAATGTACTGGAATGAAGAGCCTTACTTGGTACAAGACTGAATCTACAGTTAGGCTATCACAGATGTATTTACCTATCCAGAAAGAAAATGTTCTTTAATAAAAAAATCCCAACAATCCCCAAAATCTTCTTTTAACTTCTCATATAGTATCACAGAATCACAGAATGTAAAGGGTTGGAAGGGACCTCAAAAGATCATCCAGTCCAATCCCCCTAACAGAACAGGACCACCTAGAGCAGGTCACATAGGAACGCATCCAGGAGGGTTTTCAATGTGTCCAGAGAAGGAGACTCCACAACCCCTCTGGGAAGCATGTTCCAGTGCTCTGTCACCCTCACTGTGAAGAAGTTTTTGCTTATGTTTCTGTGGAACCTCTTATTCTCCAGCTTGCACCCTTTGCCCCTTGTCCTGTCATTGGACATAACATAAAAGATCCTGGCTCCATCCTCCTGACCCTCACCCTTTACATATTTATAAACATCAAGGAGGTCACCCCTCAGTCTCCTCTTCCCCAAGCTAAAGAGACCCAGCTCCCTCAGCCTTTCCTCGTAAGGGAGATGTTCCACTCCCTTCATCATCTTTGTGGCTCTGTGCTGGACTCTCTCCAGAAGTTCCATGTCCTTCTTGAACTGAGGAGCCCAGAACTGAACACAATATTCCAGATGCTGTCTCACCAGGTCAGAGTAGAGGGGGAGGACAACCTCTCTTGACCTACTAACCACACCTCTTCTAATACACCCCAGAATGCCATTGGCCTTCTTGGACACAAGGGCACATTGCGGGCTCATGGTCATCCTCCTGTCCACCAGGACCCCAGATCTCTTTCATCCCTGCTACTCTCTAACAAGTCAATCCCCAATCTATACTGCTACATGAGATTATTCTTTCCCAGATGCAAGACTACACTTGCCCTTGTATTTCATTTGATTTCTCCCTGCCCAACTCTCCAGCATGTCTAGGTCCTGCTGAATGGCAGCACAGCCTGATGGTGTGTCAGCCACTCTTCCCAGTTTTGTATCATCAGCAAACTTGCTGACAGTGCACTCTGTTCCCTCATCCAAGTCACTGATGAATATATTGAACAGTACTGGCCCCAGTACCAACCTGTGAGGGACTCCACTAGATACAGGCCTCCAATTAAACTCTGCCTCATTGATCACAACTCTCTGACTTCTTTCCTTCAGCCAGTTCCCAATCCACCTCACTACCTGATTATCCAGACCACAACTCACAAAATTTTGCTAACATCAGAAATGAACTGCACAAAAGAAAAAATACTACTTTCTGCAGGAATGTGGAAGACATCTCTGGAGTTATTATGGGAAAGATGAGAAGCAAGGGTGAAGGCAGGGTAATTTAGGAGAAGAATGGAAGGAACAGTGTACCCACAAGACATTTGCCATTGAAATACTGAAATTCCCATATAAACTATCAAAAACTGAACACATTTTCTTCTTTTTCTCACCTCAAGCAATAAAAATAGCGAAGCTTAGGTTTATATAAGTGAATCTTTAGGAAAATTATTTTTATTATGAAAGCAATGATTTTCTCACTCTCAGGATATTAGTATGCAGAAGCAGTAGACAATTTACTGCCACAGTTATGTGCAGATAGTTGTATCATGCAAAAACTGAAGATATGCCAAAAAGCTTTTTGGACTGCTTTGGAAACTCTACTTCAGAACTATTTGTTCCCATATCCTGAGACCATTTTTATTGTTTAGAAGTTAGAACTTTTTCTGTCTCTTGGAGTTCAACAGGAAGCTTGAACACATACCTGGCTTTAAGCTTTATAGTATCTCCATTGACTTCACTGGCATGTGTCATAGCTCAGATTTGTAATGTGGATCAAAACCTAGCTTGGAGACAGAAAGAAAAGAGTGGGATTAAATGGCCAATTTTCAGTCCTAACAAAAGGTTAATAGTGGGGGCCTCAAGGCTCAAGAGTAGGTGTCATGTCGCTTAACGATCTGGAAAGGAGATGAGTAGTGAGAAGCAACTTTTGCAGATGCCACAAAGATGCTTAGGAATGTCAAGACCGTGCTGTACTGTTAGCTTCTCCACAGGGACCAAGAGAAGCCAAAGATGGGCAATATGATGATTGCAAAAAAAACCAATGTCCTTTCATTCAGTATTGATAAATGGAAACTATCCTTGAAGGAAGGAAAAAAACCATAAAACAAAACAAACCCAAACTGAACAAAGGCTCAAGAAGATTCAAAATTAATTATCAGATCATCAAGACAACTTAAAAAAATATTTAATCCTACTGTAAAAATTCCAGTGTTAGAAGATGCTTGATCTATATTTAAAGTTAGAAAACCAAAACAATGTTAGGAATGCATTATGACTGGGTGATTGCTATGGATACTGAGCTAGATAAAACTTGGATCTGATTCAATACTATGAAGTCACATCTCAAGTAGAAAAGGATCCTCAATGAGTAAGTCCAAAAATTAAGGAAATTAAAAATGCTATGGGTTTCCTTCATTTACTAAACATACGGTTTGTTTTAGCTTTAGCTTGATGATTCTTTAGTTCTTTTCAAGAAGAAAGATAAGGAGAATTAAATTAATTCAAGAGGTGGAAATAGCTATTCTAAAGCTGTTGATACCCTTTAAAATAAGGTACACCTGAGTGGTTTTGGGTGTTTGAGTCCTTAAGCTGGAGGAGTGAGTTCAGACATTTTGCAGCATTAACTGATTCAAAATAATAGCTTGAAGGCACAGTGGGAAAAGCACTACTATTATACCAGTCATTTAATCCAAAACACTGCATATGTTTGGGATTCAAAACAAAAGGGGCAAATTCTATCTGGAAAGAGGAATTAATCAGGGAGAAGCAAAGGGTCTCTCTGGGTTGTGCTGATGTCAGCCAACACATCACTGCTCAGTGATTATTAGTAGCACAACTGCATTCCTAACATACAGCTTGTCCCAGGTTACAGGAACTGCATTCCACCTGGTTTAAAACCATAGAATCATAGAAACGTTTTGGTTGGAAGAGACCTTCAAGATCATCAGGTCCAACTGTTAACCTAGTACTGCCAGGTCACCATTAAACCATGTCCCGCAGCACCAAATCTACATGTCTTTTAAATACCTCCTAGGATGGTGACTCCACTACTGCCCTGGGCAGCTTGTTCCAGGACTTGACAACCCTTTCCGTTAAGAAAATTTTACTAATCTAAACTTTCCCTTGTATAACTTGAGGCCATTTCCCCTTGTCTTATCTCTGACATACTATACTATGTACAGTAAAGAAATTGTACCTGACTTAATTGTAGACCTAAATGCAAAGAGAAGAAGAGAATCTGTTTTCCATGACTGGAGTAAGTTCACAAAGAAAGCTGCAATTTATGAGGATATTTTACATAGATATACAGACTAAGAAGTGAGAGTTATTGTTGTTGCTTTTGAAACATTGTGTCCCCTGTTTTGTAATTTTTCTATGTATGTTTTATTGAGAAATTTCAATGTTCTGATTACACTCAGTGAACAAAAGGAAAGCTCTCCTAATTAATTTTTGAGCAGTTAATAAAACATGGAATAGTATAGTAGATAAAGAGCTTCTGAAACAACTAAGGAGACATTCAAATATTTGTGTAATTCACTTTCTGTCAATGAGAGATTAATTTCTGGGATCTATCAAGCAAAATAATATTAAATTTACAAACTTACATTTAATCCAAAACATATTATGCATATTTATTTGGCTCACTTTCTTAATTAATGGCAAAAAACCCAAACCAGCTAAATTCCTTTTTATACTTCATACTCTATTTTTCAGATAGGAAGGGTGTTTAGTGGCAGAACAGAACAAAATCAGCCATCTCTGTTGCAAATGAGACATATAACAGCACTGAGATGGTGGCTGGTGCTGGCTGCTTTCTAATCTTCCTCAGAGTGTTATTGCTCTTCTGGGATCTATTATCAGATGGAGCCTGGTATAAATCTGGTCCCAAAATCAGGGCTCAATAAATGATACTGTGACTTGGCCACAGTACGTGGGAAAAAGCTGTGACTGCAGGACTGCAGCTATGACTGCGATACCACAAGGGATACAGCAGCTGCATGACGGTCATTACAGCATCCTTCTGCAGACAGACTTGTCAATTGAAAAACCCTCTGAATTCTCCCTGAAATTTGTCATCGTTTGACCCAGACAAAAATGGGTGCCTGATTGCTTATTCTGTGGAGCCAAAGGCAGACAATTATGATGCTGTCCTTACCACACACTTGTATTTTTCTGGCTAGAAAAACTGGTATGCCTGAACCAATTAAACCAGTGAACCATTTGGGCTCAGATGGATCTTTGACCTCCTCCTATGAAGGCATGTTAGTCCTGCCATCCATCAGTACAAGTGCTGTAGGGCCCAATTAGGCTTCATTCTGCCATTTAAACTACTAATCCAGTACAGATACCATGGCTAATTTACTTTTCAAATTGTCAGATTTCAGCCCACAGTCCCTCTTCTTTCAGTACAGCCTTGAACACAGTACTTTGTAGCCGGTGTTTGTTGTGTGGTAAAGGAAATTATTTATTTTCCAGTATATGTACTCACTGCAGAAAACCTCTGATCCTCAACTTTTCATTCCTCTGATACAGTATTGCTTGTAATTAATTCCCTGTCAGGTTTCCCAGCTTTCTGGGCTACCCTTCAACTGCATAGCAGACATAATACATTTTCAATCCTTGAATTTGAAAAGGAGTTATGAGATGGTCGAATTGTTTCAGAGGCCATAAAAGAATGCCTATAATACATTGTAAGGTCCAGTTCATAGAAAAAAAAAAAAAGAAAAAAAGAAAAAAAAGGAACAATTTTGCTTCAGAAAAGGCTTATGGAAACATGGGCACCATTTTCCTGAACAGATGAGATCTCATGTGTTTTTAGACTCATATCTATTTACTTTAGTGACAAAAGTAAACATGTTTTTTTATTTCTCTTAGCTCTGCAGAGGTAATGTAACTATTTGAGACAGCTGGATACTTTTCCATCTTAAGCATCATCAGCAGAATTGCTTGCTAAATCCCAACAGCTACACCTGTTCAAAAGCCTTGAAGGCAAAACAATCACACAGGTACCACTAAGGGCATAATTTAGCCCTCAGAAACTTTGTTACCGGTGATGATATGTGGTGTGGAAAGAAGTCTGCCTGCCTCTTGGATCCCAGAATAAGCTTCAAAGACTGGTGTTCAGAAAAAAACCTCATTTCGCTCTTTAGGCAAGCTCCTGGGCTGTGGAAATGAGTGTGATATCTGGACAGAAGAAGACACTTCAGCAAATGGGCTAGTTTCACTGGTAGTCTGACAGACGAATTTCTGACTTGAATTTCACCATGAATACTCTTTGCAACCCTAGTGATCACTGTGTCAGTTAGGCAGTTCATACAAGTAGCAAACATGTGAGGTGATGATATATAGGTAAATATTAAGACAGAAAACTTGCTCTGAAAAGGTATCTTCTGCAAGCAAGTAATTTAATATAGGAGATCACTATTTCTATAACATAAACTATATTAAGTACTTGGTGTCAGCAGTTTCAGTATATCCTTCACTGGCAGTAGTAAATATGCCTGGAAAATCTGACTCACAGTATGACAGGATTAAACTGGTGAAACCAGTGGGAGACAAAAATTGTTTTGTAGTCTGTGTGGTGGAATATGAAGTACTTAACACCCGTCGTTCTGCAAACAGCCATCGTTATTCCCGCAGTGCCATCTTCTGGTACAAACCCGAGATCTACTGAAAGTAACTAATTTACATCTGTTTCTGTTGCGGATCAATGAACTGATCCTACATTAAGATATAAAGAAAACAAATAATCATTATTATTCTAATAGCTTTTCTCATTTGCCATAATTTTAAATTAATACTCAGGATTTCTTTCAGAGATTAATATTTAAGTATAAAGTGTGACACATGGTACAGAATACTTTCAAAAATGAATGCATGTATAATATCCGAGCAAGAAATAGCCCTCTTTAGCTTATATAAATGCAGATATAAACATTTCACACTTCATTCAAATGCAAACATGTGTCTTATTTTTACAAAAAAAAAGAAATAGGCGTGTGTGTTCTACCTCATGCATATTTTCCAAATCTGTGGACTAATTACTGTAAATGTTTTTGAAGTTCCATAGCTCTGTTACTATCTAATGATTCTTCTAGATTTCTTACAAGAATTTAAGAACTTTACAGATGATTTCATATAATATGAAACCTGTACAGGGTGAATAATTGCATGAATTACAAATCCCTAAAATTTTATGAAGATATAGGTCAGATCAGTTCTTCCATTCCAGGAACTGATGGCGAAATTCTGTTGAACCTTACCTTTTGTTTGGTAATATTGATTGACAGATATTTTGGGCCTACTTCTAAAGCTGCAGGAAACCAAGGAAAGGATAATATCACAGCTTTTTCTCTAGCTTAGCCCAAAGTATGATTATAGAAACAGTTCCTCCAGCCATTTCCTCAACTATTGGAGGAGCCCTGCAAAATTTATTCTTATCCTATTTAACATCAGTCTATTAGTGCTTAAATGTATTTTGAGGCAGCACAAGCTTAAGTGCCAGAAAGACAGTGATAACTCAATATTTAATTTATAAGAAATACAAAGCATCATCTCCTTATTTCAACAACTAGTTTAAAGTAGCATCTGGATGAAAAACAACTGACTGAAGCAGAAACTTGGTGTAAATAAGCTTATTCTGACAATACAAGGACAGAAATTGTCATTTTTACAATACGCACTTCTGAAATGATCAGATACTCTCAGAGATAAACTGGCCTTGTAGTACTAGTTATCCAAATAACCAGTAGAGCAGAAAGTACAAATGGACTTTAGCACCTTCTCATTTTAAACAAAGATTCATGATCACCTTTCTTGAATGTGGGTATTTATCACAGGTATGAATAAACCCTGTGCTCTACATTAAGTCCTCAAAGGAAGCTTCACAATAATATTTAGCAAACTCCATTGACGAAGTCAGGATCATCTAATTCTGTATTCTTCAAATGTGTGAGTTTCTGCTTTTTGCTTTTACTAGACATGGGACTCAGTGGTCATATATTCTGGAATCAGTCAGTTTCAACACAGTATATCTTCTAAAATAGGGTATTTGAATGCATATACAGTAGAGATTGTTGAAAAATGTTCTTGTACTTCCCAGTCATCTTCAGAATGACTTTAGTGATTAACCAACAATGTGTCTGAACTGAGCTATCACTTTTTCTTTTTTATTGTTAATACTTAGAGGCTTTCTCTCAGTCTGCCTCCCCTCTCAATGTCTGCATTTGACCTCTACTTGTCCTAACACCATGAGGTTTCATTATTTATTTTGACAGTAACTGTCTTTCCTCCTTGACCACGCAGCTTCATATTCTTTCTTAAATCATCTATTCATCCAAGATTAATTCATTGCTCATCAGACATTACCTATTTCATACACATTGTCAGGTGTATAACTTTGTATCATGGATATGATGTGAATGCTCTATAAAATAGTATAATTACTTAATGTATGCATAATAAATGCATAGTTAATCAATGTATATATATTCAACATGTATTCAAACATAAGTATAGAGAGCATTGCCTCATCAATCTGAAATATTATTTGTACCTGTTTGGGAACTATAACTTTATTGAGACAAGGGTGTTTGAGCATATTGTCCAATGGAGTCTTCCAAAATTGACTGCTATTACACAGAATTACACAGAATTATCATTGAGGCTGGAATAGACCTTTGAGATCATCCAGCCCAGCCTAAGACCTGACACCACACCACCTAGCTAGACCATGTCACTAAGTGCCACATCCAATCTTTCCTTAAACACC
>WUAM01000383.1:724963-759698 GCA_024336885.1 Actenoides hombroni
CCAATCACTTCATCGTTATTCATCTGCCTCAGTAGTGCCTCCAGGAGGATTCGCTCCATGATCTTACCAGGCACAGAAGTGAGACTGACTGGCCTATATTTCTCAGGTTCATCCACCTTTCCCTTTTTTGAATATGGGGGTTGTGTTTCCCCTTGTCCAGTCAGTGGGGCCTTCACCAGACTGCCATGACTTTTGGAATATAATAGTGGTTTAGCAACCTCATCCACCAGTTTTCTCAGCACCCATGGGTGTATTCTGTCGGGTCCCATGGACTTGTGCACCATCTTTTACTCAATACATTAGTTAACAAGATTTAACTGTTGGTGTGTCTTTTACTGAGCCCCCAAAAGAACTGGCACCCCCTCAAAGCAAAAGCGTAGGAAATTACTATGTCTTCATCCATAATAAAAGAAATTAGGAGAAAGCTTTCTTCTTATATGAAAAAGCTTCTGAACACCCTGTAAAGATGATAAGAATAGTGTGGACAGAGGTCTTTTCCAAAGGACTTTTAAAACAACCAAAGGCAGAACCACACTGAAGAACAGTCACTAAGGAATGGTCCTGGGCTTTAGGAGAATGCTAGTCCTTCCCTTTACAACAAATAGGGATTCCTAATTTAAACAAAATTACTGACAGGTGATGTTGTTATCTTTGAATATGAGTTTCTATGAGTTCATTGCTGGCCCCTACTTATACTTTCACAGATTTTAACCAATTGGGCCTGATTCTCTTTGCAATTTACACTAACATAAAAGAGAGAAACCCAACTCATTCAAGGGACATCAGCACAAAAATGGATGTTAAAGAGAAGACTGAGTCCTGTTGTTGCAGATACTCTACTCCCTGTGAGAAATGGCTTGATGAAATATAAAAGGCAAGTCCCTGAATTGAGAGGGTCAGGTAGAGCTACAAACTGAGGAAAAAGATCTGTCTGGAAAACACAGAGCTTGCTGGACAGACAGGATTTTCTCTTTTGGCAACTTGACTAAGATTTCTGTTTTATATATACACAGTGCCCTGAAGCATAGAAGCTCTCATGCCCTCTTTTGTTTAGGATCAGGCCTGATGTAGAATCAGGGAGAAACTAAGATTGAATCATCTTTTTCTACAATACTAAGGATTTCCAAAAGGCTGCATATAAACCTAGATGAAATTCAGATACTCAGGATGCAGGTGCACATAGCTTGGATTCAGGAAAGGAAACAAAGTTAAGTGCAGGTCAAAAACCCCTGAGTGCACACATGAACCTGTGATCCCTCCTTGTTTGTTTTGGTTAAAAGCCAAGCGAGTGAGCTTAGACCACCTTCATCAGCTGTTTAATCTGTTCAATTTTGTGGTTGGAGTCACCTAGTCAATATAGATGTGAAACGGTTTACGGACCTACCATTTACTGTTTGTACTTCTCAGCCATTCACTTCTGTGAATGCTTCTAGTCATCAGTGGTATAGTCAGGCTGGTCAGATGAATCCACAGTAGTTTAAGCAAGCCTGTTTGATTTTGTACAGTAGTAGAGTAGATGAGCACTCAGGAAGTCTTTTCAGTGACAAAGTGACAAATAGCAGCTCATGATTGCAGTAGCTATGCCTGACTCAGAGGGTTCTTCCCATACAGGGTGAAGCTCAACAGATTAATTTATCTACTGGCAAAGTCAGCTGAATCCTCATTCACTGTATAATGCTCTGTCCTAGTGTAAAGAGAGAAACTCATTGCTTAAGCCTAGGCAACTTCCTAGCTGGCTGCCATGGAACAGAAATTATTGCTCAACTATTTATTCCTTGGCTTTTTCTGACATCTGATTTGTTACTTAGCACAATTTAGACTGAAAAACAAGAGACTAGAAGATTCACCACCTCAAGGTCCTGATCCCATATCTGGGCTAAACACACAACAAAATCCAAGTCCACTATGTCCAAGTTCTTCCCCTAGAGAAATCTGAGCAATATCACTCAGGACGACAAATTTGTCTGAAGGAGAGCAACATTTGTCACCCATATTTTGCAATATTATCAGTTCTTGGCAAAAGCCAAAAACTAAAGAGCAGATTGAATTCCACATCCTTGACTAGCTTTGCAGAACCTGCTGCTGGGGTCACCCAGATTCCATGTGCAAACTGTGCAAATTTGATATGGAAGTTGTGATGCAATGCATATGGAACAGTGTCAATGTTCAAATTAGGAATGGCTTAATCTTTGACTCACAACAGCTTTTTCACTCCCTTCTCTAATTATAAATTCTGCCATATGAAAGGTCATGAAACTGCAAGGTAGGACACCATGTGAGGGAGAGGGAAGAGCTCCTCTCATTTTGCTTTGACCTAAATCAAGTTGACAAGTCAACCAGCCTTTTTAACTCCAAGATGTTTCTGAGTAAAGGCTTTCAAATTTGGAAGCAATTTTCTGAAATCAGTAGACAATAACTAGCTACCAGGACCTAACGTGTACACCTGTGAACTTATGATTGTTTATATCTAAATCAGATATGCATTCATTTACTAGCCTAGTATTATTAAATTTCCAGAGTTAGATGCTGATCTATTTCAAAATAAACTACAAGCCTCCCATTTATTCTAATAAAAAAAAAAGGCTCAATTTTAGGAATCATTACTGTTATCACAATTTTAATTCATTAATCCTCTAACTCTTTTTGAGGAAGATAAATGCAGTAATTCCCAGTTGCTGATTATCTGTTGATGCAGAAATACTCAAGGCTTAATTTCAGAGGAACTCAGACACCTAAATTCCTGTAAGGATAGGTGTATATTCATCAGAGTGATTTCTGCATGTTCAGCTGGATGACTGGGATCAAACCAAGACCAAACAGTTTTTTCAATTCCAAGGTCAGCACACTAACATTACAGTTTCTGACATTAAAAATTATCAGTATTCACCCTCTTGAATATTTGTGTTACTGAATTCATTAGACAGACTCCAGATGACGGTTTAGGAATAGAAGTGACCTTGTCAAGAAACTAAGAAAGTCTTAAATTTCCCCAACTGTAGTTATCACAATATCAGAGCTTGTAACTTTCTGAGAACAATTGCTTTATTACATACTCATTTTTGTCTCAAAAATAGTTAAAAAATTTCTTTTTGGTTATCAGATCATTCATTAAAAACATGGGCAGTACTTTTGGAAAGTCGCTATCTTATGTTTCATAGGTATACCACAGGGGTTTGTAGTTTGTGCCAGGACTTTGTGTGAAGAAGGTTTGGGGTTTTGAGAATAAGAAAATCATGAAATATGCATGGGAGAAAAGAAGGTTTTAAAGCAGTGCAAAATTTATATGCGAAATCCCCTGCTGAAAAAGAATCCAATTTGGATACAAAATAATTCAGAGGAAATGGGGGAAAAAAGAAGGTGAGGAGGAAGAACATCTCAGAACACAAAGTCCTTTTACAGGTAAAATTCAGAGGTTCATAAATCAATTATAAAAATATGCCACAGACTGCAACTTAGAATTCCAGGTCCTAGATTTGAATCAGGGTTTGTTTGTTTCATTGTTTTAACCACAAACATGAGAAAATTTTTCATGTTTTTGAATCAGAGGAGTAATGGTGAACATATTCACTTAAGCTTTTTTCTTTCTTTCTTTCTTTTTTTTTTTCTTTTACATCTACATTATCTCTTGAAACTTTAAGTCAATAATTTAAGAATTAAAAAAATGTACATCTTCGTAAGAATTGTTGCTCTTGGGTCATTATCTACTTTTTAAAAANNNAAATACTAAAATATTTATATTTGCATGATGAAACATAATATTTTATTCATGGGCTGAAAACACCATTTAAATAACATTAAAAATTTTTTTGCAGACTCACTGAATGTACATTTTATACCTTCAATAAAAGACCCCAGTACCAACAATATCCATTCCACTGCTGCTGCATGGCCATCAGGTAAAATGCTGCCCAGTGACAGCTTTGAAGACTAGCAAGTCTCTGACAAAATTCAGAAATAGATGGAAAAGTGTTCTTCACATAGAGAAAATGAGATTATCAACAGCATTTGTTATGTCTGGTTGGCTGCTAGAACATATTAAATAGTATAAAAATAATCCTTGAAATTTACAAAGGATTTACCCAAAAGCAGAATGGAACATGGACATGGTATGGTAAGGACAGAAAATAGGCATATTGCTATATGCAAGACAATGATACTTAAGAACTAGATAAGAGCCACTGCATCCTCCCATGGATGCTGCTTCCAGTTCCTGTGGTGCTACAGAACAGATGCTTTCACACTACTCCAAAATAGTTATCTCCATGGTGTAGTAACTAAATGCTGCTCTAATAGCAACCAACCAAAAAAGTAGCAAGATGACATACCTACCAACACTACTTTGAGCACAGGATTGCTTCTCACAGTTCAAAGAATGTATTTGTGAATGAAAAGACAACATAAAACTCCTGATACTTATTCTAAACAAAATAATAGACTTCACTGACTACCAGAAGCCAAGCCAAAGCACACACACTAAGCGAAGTTCTCACTTTGGGCTTTGGGCTGACACTCTCTTACCAGAGTACCCAGCCCTTCCACAGTGCCTGAATCTAGCAGCAGTGCCACGGCAGGCTCACATGTGCACAAGTTGTCCTAGCAGAAGAGAGGCACTGGTAGGACACAGAAATATGTTGTAACACTGTTTTTTACAATAGAAGCTTAGCCCTGGCACATGGCACATTTTGTAATCTGCCCCTCCTCATGTAGCACATGTTTTGTGAGATGTTAAGATTTCAGGCACACATTTTATATGCCAAGACAGTAGGAGGTTTCTGGACAGTCTATCTTATTTGTCTTTTCCACTCATGACAAGTAACACATCTTCAGCACCCTCAGAGGACACTTAGGAAATCAGACATTAATGGCAAGACAGAAATTCTCCTGCCCACATTACAAATCTTGTTCCCATGGCCCCCAGGGTTTCCACTTGTGCTAGGGCTCTCATCAGCTTATTTGTTGGCAGCAACAGTTAGGCTTCTTTGAAAATGCCAGCTGTAGAAACACAGATGCCTTAGGGAGCTTAGGCATACAGGGAGAGCAGTGCCAGCTCTGAATATGTTACTGTTGCCTACCTGGTGCACTTTGGTGGCTATTTGCTTGTTCAAGTGTCAAAATCACTTTTAAAAGCCTGGCCGGAGGCTCTTAGCACTCAATATACAAACAAACAGATTAGAAGTCTGTCACTACTGGACTGATACTCACAGCAGGGTTTCCATGTATGCAGCTAATAAATAAGTAATGACAATAGAATTATTTCTGTTCTGCATTTGATCCTCTAATATTGTTCTGCAGTGCTAGTTCCAGAAAGACAAAAGAGAGCAAGATTGAGTTCTTCCTAGTCCCACAGAAAAATACTAGCAGAGGAAAAAAACAAAATATCTATTTCAGTCCTTGCTTACTTGGGCAGTCATGTCATCTGGACAGAATTACATATCTGAACTGGATTATTTGTGCATTTATTCTGTGTCTATGAAAGCAGCATCTTAGAGAAAGAATATAGAAACATCTCAAAATGTGCTACCAATCAATCAATTTTTTTTGTCTTATCATCTGCACCCTTGCCAAATGCTTTCCTTTGGAACAGCTAGTAGTGGAAAGCAAATGGGGACTGTCATTAATATCCTTAAACTCTTTCATCCATTCTTCCTCCATACCCTGAAAGAGGGCAGTCCTGAGTGTAGCTGTAATGCTGACACAGCCATTTTCCAGCATGCCCTCTACTACCTAGCAGATATGGAGATAGGGAGAGGTAGATGAGAGGATGAACAGTCTTAAGTGGATTCAGGTAAGTTCCCTCAGAAAGTTTTTATCAGTTAGTACAAATTTGGGCAGCTGTTAAGATGCTTTGACCTGCGTTTGAGTCATTTGGACAGAGCAGGTACCCTAATTACCATCACAAAGTTTCTCCTTTTTACTGTATCCAGCACAAAGTGCCCAGCACCAACAACTTTAAATAATTAAATTAGACTATTAACATTCAGCAATAGCACCACCTGATTCAGTGGACCTCGAGCAGCAGACTACCCAGATGTCATAAGTATGGATGGAATATAACTTTTGCATCCCAAAGTAGGAGATGCCTGATCATCTTATTCTGAACTGCAGCTTCAAAGGTCAAAAAACTCCTAGGGGAAATGCAGCAGGGAGTATGGCTTATATCTCACAACAACGAAAATCTGAAATGTGCCAAAGAACTTTGAATTTAAATAGGCTTAATAAGGGGATGAATGAAAACCAAAAGAATGTGAAAATAAGCAACTAAACATATTTAAAGAAGGGAGAAAAGCTAAAGCTGAAATGATAGTGGCTCCTAGAGGATGCCAAGTATTTAAGAAAGTCATTAAAGATGATCCAAACAAAGGGGAATTATGAGTAAACTGGGGGGAGGAAAGGGGGAACAAAAACAACAAATCAAACTATTTCAACAGTGCTCAGACAATCAAAGAAGAAAATAGCAGACTTCTAAGAATAGTACCTAGTTCAAAACAAAATGAAATGTTGCTGAAGCAAATACAAGCCTTGGTGCTAGGCTGATTTTTCCCTCACCCGGCAAAGCGGAAGAAAGATCATGGCAACAAAGTCGAAGGACGGAGCAAAGCAGTGAAAGAATATGGCAAAGAAGTTAGAAGACAACCACTTACCTGTCAGTGATTCTCCTTCTGTCCAAGCAGGTCTTTGCCATGTTTTCAAAACCAAGAGGTTCCTCTTTACTTTTTCTCTCTAGATCCCAGCATATAATTCCGTCACAGACTGCTGGACTGCATCATAGTTTTGTGCAATCACCTCAAATAAATTCACTTTCCCATAGTTCCTACACACTTGCAGAAATAGTCAAATTTTCCTCACTGGTCTCTAGTCTCTTCTAAGCACTCATCCCCATGATTCACAGCATTTCTTTTTGTTTCCCTTCTTACAAGTATCGATTCCACAGGGCTGCTCTATGGAAGTCAGAGCCCTGGTTTGTGCCAGGTAGCAAGTCTCACATGTGCCACCATGCAGAACTCCTTAAAAGTCAACAAAGAACACAGACTGAGAAATGACATAGATCAAAGTAAATGATTTGTTAACACCACCAAAGAAGCATGTCAAAATCAAGTCTGTTAACAGTGACACAGACCACAACTTATGTTACCATATGAAATTAGGTTTAAATTATGAATTAAATAGTAGGACAATGAGCTATCATAACCATCTTGGGAGGATGGGGAAGAATTTTTTTGTCGGGCAATAACTCCAGGTGAACAGATGGATGCAAAAGAGCCAACATTTCCTGGGATTCTCTGAGACACTGTAGCACAATTAAGACTTCATGGTTGTATATCAAGAGATGTCCTTGAGAAAGAAAAGAATGAGGAGAAAGAGGATATCAAAGAAGTGTCTTAGAGAGATTTGTATCCACTTTTCTGTTTTCCACAATAGAAGAATTAGGGAGTGTCTGATGAAATGTGTGGACAGTACTGTCTGGCACCAGATAATATGAGATTCAACATTCTTTTTATGTCCCTTGTCCAATGTCTTTTCTCTCTGGTCAGCTGACTTTTCCTTGAGTTCTGTCTTCTGTTTAAAAAATCTGCTTAACCAGGCAAAAGTGCCTCTTACAGAATGTGACTGAATTTGTGACGATAAAAGCAGCTATTAGAAACAACCAAATATTGGAACAATTTTTTTACATCTTTGATTGGCCAGTACTACTATGTGGCAGGCAATGTGGTTTGCCTGCTTATCCTTACCAGGGAGATTAAAAGAGATACCTTCTGTCTGTTTTATCTGTCTTTCATCTTCTCTTTCCATGTTCTTTTTTCTCGGTCTTTCAAGATGTACAATTGTATTCCCATGACTTATTACATTTTATGGAATACTACTCCAGTTCAACTAATTTTTCCTCTTTTTCCTACAATAAAGGAAATCTTTGACCATGACATTATGACACAAAAAGTTCATGGAACACTGTGATTTACTTTATCCTCTCCTAAAGGAAAAGCAAAAAAGGAATTTCAAATACTAGAATGAATACCTTACTTTTTATTTCACATTTCCAACTCTTTACTGTCCTTAGAAGTTTTAAAGACCTTCAGCAGTCACTATTTGCCATGAACTAACTAAGCTTCATTCTCTACAATCTCATTCAAATGTGGCTTTACATCTCATTGGAGTCCCAGAGACACTCAGGCTAACATGAGGGCAAATTCCCGTTACAGGCAGTCAAATATGACTACCAAGGCTTTCATAGATTTTCACAGATATTCAGTGGTGCAATTGAACATACTTTGCTCATGTTTATGCTCTTTTCGTGTGTGTGTGTCTTCTTTTAATAATCTGCAATCTGGATAAAAGTGGTAGAAATATACTAAGCAGTAGAACTTCTACCTCCCTCGCTGAAAACCTGCTCACTGCAGAATTCTTGCTAGCTTTCTCTCTCTCATTGATTAACTCTTTCCACTTGACTGTAAAAATCTAATATGAGCAACATGCAACCATGTGTAATGTAGCACATTGACTAAGGACAACAGTAGGAAAGTTAAAATACTCATTTAAAACTGTTATCCAGGAGATATTCACCACTAGCTATGATTTCAACTGAGACTATTCCTGACTGATTTTGCATTGTCCATAGAACATGGGAGAGCCTGTTAAACTGGGGTGCTTCAAGGACTTAAGTGCAGCTGAAGTCCTTTTCTGCCTTACATCTGGAAAGCGAATTTGGTATCTTTCACTCTGGATAAAAGCACCTAAATTTAGAATAATACTTGCAAAATGTAGGCACTGTGTTTTGCAACCAATAAAACAAAGACAGTTTCTGACTTGCTCATCCGAAAACTCGCAGAAGAGACCAGCTCCAGTGCATGTCAGTCTGCACTGGGGAAGGGAATTGCGACGAAAAGGGCCGGCAAGCGGCTCTTTGGTGGCTTTGGGGAGCCTGGAAGCAGCTCAGCTGTGGCTGGGGCCGGCATCTGGTGGGCGGGATGCTGAGGCGGCCCGGGCAGAGCAGCTGCAGCGGCGGCAGATCTGAACGAAGCGTTACCGTGCCAACAGGCACTGGCCGAGACCTTCCCGCCTCCCCATCCCCGACAAAAGCCCTTCAGGAGCACCAAGCAAACAACTACCGAGTGGGCGTCACCTGGGCGAGTAGAGCAGTCGAACTGAGCACAGCAGTTCATATGCAAGGGTGCTCACTCGTTGAGGGACCAGCTCCACTGTGGTAAATTCACACTGGGAAGGGTAACCACCACACAAAGGGTGGACAAAGGGGTTCCTCCCCTCTTTTCTTTTTGGGGGGCTTTTGGATGCTGGGAGAGCAGCTTCTTGTGCTGATGAGGTGGCCCGGACAGAGCCTCTGGATGAGGGTGTTGAAGCCTTTTATAGACAGCTGAAAGTAGCCTCAAGATCACAGGCCCTGGTCCTCATGGGGGACTTCAACCACCCTGATATTTTCTGGAAAGGTAACACAACTACACACAGTCCAGGAGATTCCTGCAGAGCACAGAAGGTAACTTTGTGATGCAAGTGGTAGAAGAACCTATGAGGAGAGGTGCACTGCTGGATCTCGTATTAACAAACAAAGAAGGACTTGTTGGGGATGTGAAGGTTGGGGCCAGCCTTTTCTGTAGTGCCCATGAGATAGTGGAGTTCAGTATCCAGTGTGGAAGGAATGAAGAAATAAATAGAATCACAACCCTGGACTTCAGAACAGCTAAGTTTAACCTCTTCAAAGATCTACTCAGTGGAATACCATAGGTCAGGGCTGGTCTGTATTCAAACACCACTTCTTCCATGGTCAAGATTGGTGCATCTCTATGAGTAAGAAATCAAGCAGAGAAGGCAGGAGACCTGCATGGATGAGTAAGGATCTTCTGGGAAAACTCAAATGGAGGAAGGAAATTTACAGAATGTGGAAAACAAGATAGGTCACTTGGGAGGAATATAGGAATGCTGTCAGAGAATGCAGGGATGACATGAGGAAAGCAAAGTCCCATCTGGAACTAAATCTGACAAGGGACATCAAAGACAACAAAGTTTTTTTTCTGTGTATCAATAAAAAAAGGATGACTAGGGAAAATATGGGCTTGCTGATGAACGAGGTGGGTGCTCTAGTGCAGAAAGTGGGGTCATTGAATGTCTTCTTTGCTTCTGTCTTCACTGCTAAAACCAGCTGTCATGAATCCTGGATACTGGAGGTAAGAGAAAAGGTCTGGAGAGTGGAAGATTTTTTCTGGGTAGAGAAGGACCAGGTTAGAGACCACTTAGCCAAAGTGAACATCATCAAATTCATCATCCCTGATGGGATACACGCACGAGTGCTGAGAGAGGTGGCATATATTATTGGTATGCCACTGGCCATCATCTTTGAAAGGTCATGGAGAACAAGAGAAGTTCCTGAGGACTGGAAGAAAGCCAATGTCTCTCCAGTCTTTAAAGAGGGCAAGAAGAATGACCCAGTAAAGTACAGACCAGTTAGTCTCACCTCCATCCCTGGAAAAGTGATGGAACAAATTGTTCTGATATAATCTCAAAACATGTGGAATTAAAAAAGCTATTGGGAGAGGTCAGCATGGATTCACCCAGGTGAAATCATGCTTGACCAATCTGATAGCTTTCTGTGATGTCATAACTGGCTGGTTAGGTGAGGGGAGAGCAGTTGATGTCATTTACCTTGACTTCAGTAAGGCTTTTGATACAGTCTCCCAAAACATCCTCATAGGCAAGCCTAGGCAGTGTGGGTTAGATGAGTGGACAGTGAGGTGGATTGAGAGCTTGTGGAGTGACAGAGCACAGAGGGTTGTGATCAGTGGTGCAGGGTCAAGCTGGAAGTCTGTAGCCAGCAGTGTTCTTCAGGGGTAAGTACTATATCCAGTCTTGTTCAACATATTAATCAATGACCTGGATGAATGGACAGTGTACCCTCCGCAAGTTTGTTGTTAATACAAAACTGGGAGGTGTGACTGACACAGCAAAAGGCTGTGCTGCCATCCAGTGTGACCTGGACAGATTGCCATTTGTTAGGCAGAGCGGAACTTAACAAGGTTCAAAAAGGGCAAATGTAGGGTCATGTATATGGGGAGGAACAATTCCATGCATCAATATAGGTTAGGGGTAGACCTGCTAGAAGGCAGCCCTGAGGAAAAGGATTTTGGAGTCCTGGTAGAGAATAAGTTAACCATGAGCCAGCAGTGTGCCCTTTTGCCCAAGAAGGCCAAGGGTATCCTGGGATCCATTAACAAGAGTGCGGTCAGTAGGTCAAGGGAGGTCATTCTAAAGTAGCAGTTAGGCTCTTCCGTGCTATATTTCTAAGGGGCACATAAGAAAGCAGAAAAAGGAACATGAATGCTATATCCAAAGAGCACTAAGGCTTCTTTCTACTTCGTCAAAACCAAGAGGTTCCTCTTTTCACAAGCTTTATAACATGTATTATTGCAACTATGTGATCCATTTCAGTGGAATAAAAATAGCATGAATGTGCTGAAAACAGTCACTTTACCTGTCTTAAAAGCAGAAGTACTCCATGAGTGGATTTTTTTATTATTATTATTTCACAAGTGTTACACAGACTGCAATGCCAGCTCAAAGTAACTCTTTTTGATATTTGATGGAGAGACCAGCTTTTACTCTGCGTTCATACAGCATCACTCATTTGGGTGTTGCTCTGGGCTCATAAATGCTATGATTATATAAATAAAAGGAAGTAACAGGATTATCTGCCAAATATAAAACTAATTTTTTGAAAGAACTTGGGAACTTGTATAAAGAACTCTTAAGGCATTGATTTCCTGAGTCAATCTCATTCTGAGGAACAGTGATCTATAAAAGGCAGCAAGTACAGTTTCCAATCTCCATCAGTGACTGCTGGATGGCAGAGGGACTGAAAGCAGTAACATTTTCTGTTTGCAGTACTACTGAACAGGAACAGAGTCATCAAGGAACCCAGAGTCTTGAAGGGACTTTCTCACCTGTGAGAATTAAGCTGTCAGTTACCAGCATGATTCATGAGGGTTTTAAGTACCAATAGCACACTCCTGCAAAAGATGAATCAGATTAATTTAATTTCTCAAGCAGATGGTAATCTTTTCTTAAAATGTTCTTTAGTTTTTTTGGTGCCTCTTCACTGATATCCCTACTAGAGCTTAGACATGGTTTCCAGCTTATAAAAATTAAACTCAATCTCGGAAGATATTGTGAGTGCTGTGTCTCTGGGGAGAGTAAGCTTATAGTTCTAATAAATAGTACATGGCATTCATATTTAACAAGTTACTTTGAAGAGAGTTACTCTGCTGTAATGAATTTCATATGCATAAATCTGCACGGTGTTCCATTGGATATTGACTTCTGCTGTAGACAGTGATCCCTACATTATAAGATGTGTGCTTTAAGTTTTCCCTGCTAATTGTTGTAATACCTTAAAAAATAGTGTACCAATAATCACACAGCAGTTGTATATTATTCTGTTTTGAGATATTTGGATATTATTAGTGTTCGCCAGTTCAAATAGAGAACATCCTTCATCCTTCATGATGATAAAGCAGAGGGGCTAACTTCAGACATTGCTTTTTTGTTTGTTTATTTTTAATTCTAGCTTCTAACTGGTCTTTCAAGAGAATAAAGAACAGAAATCAAAAGACAAATGGTTGCTAGATTCCCTGTCATGTGAAAACACCCTTAAGAAAATAATTTTGGAAAAATAAGTACAATTCGGTGGAACTTAAACTTTAAAAGTGAGAACAAAATATAAAATGAGATTTGCTTTGAAAAAATAGAAATGAATAATGTGAAATGTATAGTTATGAAGTGATTAAGCTATAGTTTTGACCCTGCACTCCCCTGGGTCTAGAAGACTTTAAACCAAGTGTCTTTTTGGTTGTAAAGTCTATAACAGATTCTGAATCTTCTGTGACACTGTTGCTAGGGGTGAATTATTTGTTTGTGTGAAGTCCAGCAACTATCTAGCAAAGCTAGAGAGAAGGTTTTGTTACGTTCAGAGTAGGACAGAAGTACATGTACCTCACTGAAACAATTGTAATCATCATCTCAACAGCCAGGTGGTAGACACAAACAGACAACACCATGACTCAATGCACAAACGTTCACATTTCTGATTTGCAAACTGGAGGAAAACTGAGCAACAGAATCATAGAATCAGACTGGTAGGGGCTGGAAGGGACCTCTGGAGATCAAGTCCAATCTACCTGATAAAGCAGGTTCACCTAGGGCAGGTTGCACAGAAATGCATCCAGGTGGGTTTTGAGAGTCTCTAGAGAAGGAGACTCCACAACCTCTCTGTGCAGCCAGTTCCAGTGCTCCATCACCCTCACAGTAAAGAAGTTTTTTCTGATGTTGAGGTGGAACTTCCTGTGCTCCGGTTTGTGTCCATTGCCCCTTGTCTTACCACTGGGCACCACTGAAAAGAGACTGACCCCATCTTCTTGACCCACTCATTCAGGAGTGGGCCAATATTTTCCCCAGTCTTCCTTTTGTTTGTTGATAAACTTGAAGAAGCTCTTCTTGTCTTTTACAGTTTTTGCCAGATTTAATTCCAAGTGGACCTCATTGCGTCCCTACATACTCTGGCTATGGTCCTATATTCCTTCCAAGTGGCCAGTCCCTTTTTCCACATGCTTCAAACTTCCTTCTTCCATTTGATTTTTTTTCCAGAAGCTCCTTTCTCATCCATACAGGTCTTCTGCCACCTTTGCTTGATTTTTTTACTTGTAGGAATGCACTGATCTTGAGCTTGGATGAAGTGGTGCTTGAGTATTAACCATCTCTCTTGGGCCAGCCTATCTTCTACAGTCCTAACTCTAGGGGATTCTTCCAAGTAGGTCTCTGAAGAGTTCAAAATTAGCTTTCCTGAAGTCCAGGGTTGCAATCCTACTTATTGCCCTGCTTCTTCCACACAGGATACTGAACTCCACCATCTCATGGTCACTGTAGCCAAGACTGTCCCCAACATTCACATCCCCAAACAGAACTTCTTTGTTTGTAAGTACAAGGCCCAGCATCACAGCTCTCCTTGCTGACTCCTCCACCACCTGCGTCAGAAAGTTATCACCAATGCACTGCAGAAACCCCCTGGACTGTGTGTGCCTAGCTGTGTTGCCTTTCCAGCAAATACCAGGGTGGTTGAATTCCCCCATGAGGACCAGGGCCTGTGATCTTGAAGCTATTTTCAGTTGTTTGTAAAAAGCTTCATCAACACCCTCATCCTGATCAGGTGGCCTGTAGTTAACAACTCGGAACAACTTGATACAGCTTTGAACTTAGTCCTGTTTTGCCCACAAACAAGATTTTAAAGTCAGAAAAAACATCTGATTACTTAGCCCCACACACACTAATTGCTATACTTTCCCACCACACAATCCTACTATTGTATAATAATGCAGATACAGATGGTTATTTTATCTGGAAACTGGTGTTTGACTCCTACAAGTACTGGGTTCTTCAAACAGTTCTTCTTCTTCTGTCACTAGAAACCCTGCTTTATCTACAGGTCACTGTGTGACATGTTCAGTGTAGTTCTCAAAGGCAGAGAAACACAGTGAGAGAGGCTGCATAGTAGAAATATTTCAATCACAAGACAGAGATTCCATGGGAATAAATTTATACCAAAATGTTTTCATCTCTATATGGCCCTGCAGCATAGGCAGACAAAGAAAAAGCATTATCACTGTCAATAGTTTAGTTTAATATATCCTTTTATAAATGTTCATTTACTATATACTTGTTTATGAATGTTAATCACAACCCCCTGAATAGAGATACAACTAAAATTCTTTGAATAACATTCTAGAGACTTAGATATAGAGGTTAGAGAGTCAAAACTCACCAGATTTACATGAATTCACATTTTTTAAAGGCACTGGAATTCATTCATGCAGTTACTGCTTTAGATAATACTGTGACATAGATGTGGACTGCTGGTTTTCATCAGGATAAAACTCGGAGCATTCAATGGTGAATTTTATCCTGCTGTAGGATTCTTTACTGTCTTATCAAATTTTAAAGAAAGGATATGACTGAAAATGTTAATTCTATTCAATCTTTCTAAAAACATGGCCTTGTTCAAAATGTCTCTAGCTTTCATAAGTAGATGCTGATGACAAAGTACCTGTATTTAATTATTCATGTTCAGCTCCTGTCTGAAGTGCAAAATCAACCTTTTTCCAACTAAGGAAAGCCTTTTTACATTTCTTTAAAAAAAAAAATTAAGTTATTCTGTGATGTCCTGAAATAAGATTCAAATTTGTTATGGACTACCAGCAAAGAGAACAGATGGAACTACAACATTCACAGTTCTTAAACTCCCTATAGCCCTAAAGTTGTTTTTTGTATATATACATAATATTCCTTAGTGCATTTTCAATGTTGTTACTTTTATGTTTCTTCTCAAGCATCACTCTATCTCAATATAAGAGCATACAATAAGGTGTTGATAATCTCACTCCAAATGAAACACATTCTCTTCTCCTCATACTACAGTATCCTATGGCATGCTTTCTGAGAGAGACTGTCCTAGGTACCTCATTTTAGTCAGTTTTTGTAATAGCTTCTGTGGTGGTGCCATATTTTTGAGAATTAAAGAACATATTTTCAGCAAAACCTTTGAGCAGTATCACTGTGGCATTTCAACATCAAGCTTTTTATCTTTTTCAATATCATTCTTACAGTTATTGCTAGTGTGGATACCACCGTGACCATTGCCTGTGTAACAGCATTGCTATGAAAGCTGGTGCAATCTCCAGTCTGGGTAAAGCTTTGCAAAAAGTATACAGCAGAACTCTTGAGTTCTTCTCCCCTTCTGAAGGCTTGGCTAGCTATAACAAATACAGAAAAATAGAATAAAATCAGGAAGGACATAGAATAGCCTAACTTTAGTTTTTTTGTTAGTGTGGCATCTTCCTCTTCCTTGATAGAGAAATATGGCCAGAGGAAAGACAGCATGAACTACGGAAACTGATAGAAACAGTCCTGAGACCAAATTCAAGGCCTGGCAACAGACCCAGGAAACAGTGTTGCTACATGTGCACTAGAAGAAGCCGGAGTTACTCCTACCTACACCGAAGGAAGCAGGGTAGGTAGGGAAGTCTGGATTATTAATTGACCCTGTTCCTTTTCTGTGATGCTATTTCTATACATGGTGACATAACTGGATGAACTCTGTTGATAGGGATTTCTGATACTATTGTCTCAAATGTTATAGGATACATTCTTCACCTCATCATATTTAAAGAATTGCTTCAAATTAAAATGCATAGAAATTATGAGGCCAGATTTTGAACCCTTAAACTCATAGTAAAAAAAAACAACCCATATATATATATATTATAAAAAAGAAAAAATTCTCAGTTTTAAAGTTTTTATATCAATGATATCTCAAAGCAATTAATTCTGTTCTAAATTAACTACCACTGTGTGGAGAGGAGTGGTTTGATAAACTTAACCCTCAGGGCACATAATTAACAAGAAAGAAGCATTGTTCTCAGAAGTCAGTGACTCAAAGAATTTTTCTTCTGGAAAAAAAGCAGTCTATCCAGAGCCTAAATAAATTACTATACATCAGTGCCATGTGTAACCCCAGGTATTATCAGTTAACATTAAGATATTTTCAGGTTTCTTTAAGCATATTACAACTTTCTGATAATTTGGATGTTTGAGAATTAATTTGTTTATATCAAAGCTACTGTGTTTTATACATATCACACTGAAAGAATCTAACCTTGTAAAGCACTTAACATCTCCCACTGCCATTAAAACAAATCAAAATTGAGGCTCCTAAGCCCTCTGAGGACTGGGCATGAGCACTAGAAAGATAACTTTTTCCCCACTTACTATCTAAATTCATTGCAAGCAAGATTCTTCTCTCCTCTTCAGAGGACAGTTTCTAATTTAAAATCTGGTTATCTGCTCATTCATTTTATTCAGCAACTTAGCCTTACATGAATTCTTATATAGATTTGGTTTTTTCTGTGTTTGGGTTTGGTGGGGTTTTTGGTGGTTTGTTGGGGTTTTTTTGGTGGGTTGTGGTTATTTTGGTGGTTTTGTTTGGTTGGTGGTGGGGTTTTTTTGTTGGTGGGTTGGTTTTTTTTCTGTAGGAGGAAATGTATAAAAGAAACTATATTAAATTGGGAATTAGATTTTGTCATTGTTGTTTGTGACAGTCTTTTTATTTTTCATGTTTTCCCTTCTTTCCCTTTGCCCACTTTGCTTTGCCTCTTATCATTATGCACCTAGTTTCTTCTATATCTACCTCTTCCAAGCAGTTTCTAGAGGAGAAATATTTTTATTTCTGTTCATAATATACATGTGTATATATATAGGTATACATATATTCATGCAAATAAACTATGTCAATATGTAAATTCCTACAATGTCAGTCCTCCCTTCCTGACTTCACCCTTCAAATTTACACTTCTTATCAGACTATATGTTAGGCAATTAGCTAAGTTCTTATTTATTGTAAAGCCTTATTTTCTACCACCGGTACTAGGAAAAAAAACTGAAGTCAGTTGTATGTATATATATATTTTTTTTTTGCCCAATACTGGTCATAGTTCATTGTCTCTCAAGGTTTTATAAAAGAAAATAAATCTCTGCAAGTGTGTCATTATTTAAAGTCCTAAATTAGAAAGGAAAAGAGCAGAATAAACAGCATATTTGCCTGGAGTGAGAGTTACTGCTATAGATTAAAGGAACTAGAAAATCCAACTCCTCGATGCAAGATTAATTGAGTAGGTGACTCTGCAGCACAGTGCTCAGAGAAAAGCATCAGTTTAGTAGAAGCACAGAAATGCTGTTCTAGGGCAACTCAATAGCTGCTAAAGGTCGTGTTTTGCTCCAGAAATCTTGGGCTTTGCAATAGGCTGTTGGCATATGCTTCCTTTCCTGCAGCTCCCAGCAAGAGCTTAAGCCTGAGCATTACCTTACCTTTTGCTTGTACACAGATAGGCAACCTGAGAATTCAACTGTCACAATGGGCAAATTATGCTGTTTTTAGCCTTGCACTCAGGTTCACCTTTTTCTTGAATGGAAGAAACAGGTATGTTAGAAGAGACTTGTGGAATCTGTAGTCCAACCACCTGCTCAAAGGACAGCCAAGAGAGACAAGATCAGGTTGCTCAGCTCAGGGCCACATCCAGCCCCATTTTGAATATCTGCAAGGATGGAGAATCCACAGCCACTCTGGGAAACCTGTGAAAGGGTTTGGCCAAGCTCTTGGTGAAAAAGCCATTCCTAGTCTCTAACCGTCTAAGCTTTTCTGCTGCCTCTCATCCTGTCACTATGCCACACTGAGAAAGAAGAGTCTGTCACTGTCATCACTATGTCCCACCATTAGGTTGTTCCAGAAGATAGTAAAATTTTTTTTTCTTAAAACTGAGAAAACCCAGATCTCTCAGTTTCTCATCCATGCCCCAGCCTGATTGTTATTGGATGCCGTGTAGCAAGTTAAAAAGATAGAAGTGTCTTTGCCTCTACCATTTGTATGGCTCCCATACTCTGTCATAGCAGCAGACTTTGAAGTTATAATCCTCTCATTAACAACTCATCTCAAGGGAAGAGGACAAAACCAAGAGACACAGAGCAAAACATATTCCTTTTACAGTTTTTACGTCATTATTGTGTATGTAGATCCCATAGCATAAACTTTGTTGCCTTTGCTGCAAAGCATTTCTTCATCATGCATGTCAGGATCTCTTCATTAGTACTAAGTATTGTAATGTTCTTATTAAAAATTTATTTTCATATGTATTATCAAATTAACTGTAAAGAAAATGAACAACATCAATTTAAAAATAAAGGAGAAAGTTTATTTAACTTATAATGCCTGATTATCAAAGCTTCGGGCTCTAGTGATCAGTTACAGATTTGTGACTGATTCTGATTAGTGTCTTCTTGAGTGCTGCTGAATATCTTTATTTAGCCATAATAAAATAGATTTTTTCTTTTTGCTGCTTTATATAATAAAAGATAAACTTACTCTGTAGAGCAGAAAAAGTTGTGGTTTACCATTTTAATAATTAAAGTATCACAGCTATAGGTGGTCTCAAGCTTGAATTACAATTTAACAAATTATGAATCACATGATGGTGGCTTGAACATTTAGTGGAGCAATTTGTATGTGAGAGGGAGCTCGTGAAAATGCCAATGAAACAGAGTATATCTTAGCATAGTGCGGTGCTTAAGATCATTTCCTCTCACATCCCCTGTTTCTAACTTTCAGTGTGAAAGAGCAGCACATCTTTCCATGCAGAGCTGTTGAAGCAAAGCTCTTCCCTAGACCAAAGTAGGTCATGGCTGCTTCTTCCTGGGGAAAACTAAAATTATTGATATTGGGTCCACCTGCTGTCTTTTAACAGCTATTTGTTACATAGGGAATACAGATGGAATGGAAGAGACTTTTTAAAAGGGAAATGATCTGGAGTTTATCTGAGGCTGAGGTCCCATACTACCAACCTAATGGCTATTTACTGTACTGCCATCTGTTTCTGCTGAATCCTGCTATTTCGGTTCACTAACCTTGTGAAAAAGTATCCATGTTGGGATGGCCAGTAGACCTGCTATGGGAAAAGGGATGAGAACATGTGAAAGTAGCAGGGTGAGAGAAAGGGGAAAAAAGGGCACAGCAGCCAAAAGTTACATACCACACAATGGCAGCCAACTTAGCTTGTTTAAAAGAATGGTATGTGGAAAAGAGATGTGGATTGTATGTATGTATGTAGCTGATTTTGGGGTAGGAAGAGATCCTTACCTTGCCCTTAAAATAATAACTTCTGGCTGATACACCAGAAAGCTGTGCTGCTATCCATCGAGATCTTGAAAGACTAGTGAGCTGGGCAAAGGTAAACCTAATTAAGTTCAACAAGGATAAGTGTAGAGTGCTACACCTGGGGAGGAATACTAGTACAGGGGTTGACCTGCTGGAAAGCAGCTCCATGGAGAAGGATCTTGGAAGTCCTGGTGGACAATAAGTTATCTGTGGAACAGCAATGTGCCCTTGTGGCCAGGAAGGCCAGTGTTATCCTGGGGTACATAAAGAAAAGTGTGTCCAGTAGGTCGAGGGAGGTTCTCCTCCCCCTCTACTCTGCCTTAGTGAGACCACACCTGGAGTATTGTGTTCAGTTCTGGGCTCCCCAGTTCAAGAGAGACAGGGAAATACTAGGGAGAGTCCAAAGGAGAGCTACAAAGATGATGAAGGGACTGGAACATCTCTCATAGGAGGAAAGACTAAGAGCCCTGGGGCTCATTAGTCTGGAAAAAAGAAGACTGAGAGGTAACCTTATTAATGTTTACAAATGTCTGAAGGGTGGGTGTCAAGTAGAAGGGGCCAGTCTCTTTTCAGTGGTGCCCTGTGATAACACGAGAGGTAATGGTCACAAACCGGAAGAAAGGAAGTTCCACCTCAACATCAGGAAAAACTTTTTTCCTGTGAAGTTGATGGATCCCTAGCACAGGCTGCCCAGATATGTTGTGGAGTCTCCTTCTCTGGGTACTTTAGAAACCCACCTGGATCTGTTCCTGTGTGGCCTGGCCTGGGTGATCCTGTTCTGGCAGGGCGATTGGACTCAACAATCTCCAGAGGTCCCTTCAAACCCATACCATTCTATTATTCTATGAGAAGTCCTTCCTTTAAGCAATGAATAATACATTGTTCTTCTGTAAGTTGGTGGAACTTGCAAAGCACTTAGGAATCTTCTGCAATTATTTACATTAATGCATTATATGAGGAGAAAAATACTTATGACAGGGCTCTGAAGTGGCTCTGGTTACTTTCAGTTTACATTACAGGAGGGGACTATTAGTAATCTCTTCTAAATTCAGTTCTCTAGATTTTAAAAATATGAGCCTGCCCTGCATTAAATATGTGACCTTAAATTAACATTACAAAGCTATATACCTTTTGTATTTTTAGAGGTCTGCACAGTGATTTGGGAAAATTAGCCTGATATGTTTTTTAGCTGGCCTGAATGGAAAATGTTAGAACTGACCCTGAAGATGCAGATAGCCCAAATGATGATTAATCTACCCAGAAACAAAGGAATGGCTTGAGGGATAACAGCTTCTTAAAGCAAGAAGGGCACCAGTAGCAAATACCTGGGGATAGGTTTGGTGTGACTGTTCCTTTATTGTTAATTTCTATCTGAATTAAAATAGGCCAATGAAAATGCCAGTTTAAATAGTAGGGGGTATGCTACTGCACTGAAGAGCAGAGAGAGCAGAGTGGACATGAATGACTTCAACCGTGCAAGTCATCTGGATAGAGCTGCAAGTTGAAACTATGGCCCCAAATCACAGTTTTCATTATATTGCTGTATTATTGTAGTGGATATATCCTGAAATCGTCCGCAAACACAATTCACTCCTTTCCTCTCCCAAAGTATCACGATTCATGCTATATTTCTTGTAAGACTGAGAGATTCATCTTCAACCTTAAGAGCTGCATTTCTTATTTTTCTGCTTTACTCCAAACTAGCTAAAAGATATAAATTTTTTCCATTTTTTAAAATATATTGTTTAGCCATCACATTCATATAATGTATCAGTTTCTCCATCACCACAGTACTGAAGTGCTTCATAATCTCTAACATATTTAACCTTAGACGACACTGGCAAAGCAGAAGATCATCTCCTTTCTGAAGTAAACTCCAGAGTAGTAGTTATATATAAAGAATTTGGAGGAGTTTATACTTGTTCAAAAATAAACCAGAGCTCTCTTGGGATCTAGGCTAATTGATCATCTACTTTATGTTTTCTCTCAGAATGGTTAGGAAACAGGAAAAACAAAAGGAAAATCAAGAAAATAACAATGAGGTACTGATGACAGATTTCACAGATATTAGTGTTTTCTTCTATTGATAGCTTATGGAATTACATACACTGTGAATCATAGGGAAAGAATTTAGAAGTGGAGGTCAAGAAATCCTTTAATATAACACTTCAGTAACATTACAATCTTGTAGACTGCTGGACCAAAATTCATATTCTGGGTCATGTTAATCTTGGGGTTGCTAACTAAAGACTCACAAATAGAAAATATATTTTTCTTGCAGACAATCTGGTAACCTCTCATTTAACTACATATTATAACTGACCTCTTACTTAGAACAACTTTCAGCATATACTCTTGGGTTTTTTAAACAGCAGCTTTCTAGCTGCACTGAAATTTTTCAGGAGTCTAATCTGTCTAACCTGTGACTGATGGATTTGTGAGAGTGTATTACTGAAATAAACACATGCAAATTCTGACTTCTTAAAGGGATGATGACATTTTACATGGGATTTCAGTAAATTAAAATTAAAAAAAATCACAAATCCTTGCAGCTATCTCTTCAGTGTTGTATGCACTTATAAATATTTCAAAACAAATATCAGAACAAAATGAAGTAAAGCTGGAAACTTGATCTATACATGAACAGGATTATAAATATTATACAAAAAAAAAGATGGACTTCTGTGGATAAGTGTCTGGTAAATTTTCCTCATCTCAGTTCTTTCAAGGCAATATATATATATTGATCTAGTGCTGAGGACCTTGCTTGGACATAGAGTTATGACAAGCCCTTCCACCATAAGCGCCCAGACATTATGGTTACAGTTCTGAAACCCATGAGAAAGACCACACCAGACTCTGAAACAGATAGACTTTAAACTGCATTTTAAACTTTCTTTTTCTGTATCATGTTGAGGCACTCAATGTTTCAATTTTTCCCAAGCCCTTTTGAGAGTGAATGTCAGGTCTGAATGTAAGTGTCTGTTTTTGGAAAAAGGCTGCGATTGGTTACAGAAGCTTGAAATCTAGCACAGCTAATTCTAAACATTTTCTTAATTCAGGAAAAGAATAAAATAACATTGCTACCATGTAATATGTAATTGTGATGTAACTACATTTTTTATGAAATAATTTTGTATGGTTTTGTCTTATTCATGAGAGAGATTAAAGGAAATAAAAAAAAAAAAGTAATAAAAGTGAGATTTCAGTTTTCAGATTTCAGAGATGCTCAGTTTTGAACATGAGAGGAAAAAAATCGTTTCATTAAAGCTGAGTATGCGCAACAAACTAAATGTTTTGGTTAGGATCTGAAACCAAAATGCTGCACAGATGAGATTGTCTGTCTTGACTGAGATATTTTTAGGCAGTAGTAGTGTTAAAATAAACTAGATGCTTCTCTTAGTTTCCTGGTACACTTAAATAAGCTGATTCTTTATATATCATCTGGAGAGCAAAGCAATCAAACCATTTGGAAATACTTAGGACAGAGTAAGGAGGTGAGTAATGGCCAATGGGGATTTGTTATGAAACAAATATGTCAACCCAGTCAGATGTCCTGCTGTGACGGGCTTCCAGGCCTTATAGATAAAGGGACAAGCAGACAAGCTATGTTTTGAATACAATAAAGCTTTTTGACACTCATTCAGATAATATTCTTATGGATAACTAAGTGAAAACATTAGAAAGGGGATACAAAACTGTTCAGAGAACTGTACCATGTAAGATCTACTCTATGAGGTCCTGAAGGATCGACTCTGGTTTTGTGACTAGTCATATATTCAGTGTAATAAAGACACATCTCATTTAATTTCTTGATGATATCAGTAATGATGAACTACACATGATTTAGAAAACATGCACTGAATTCAGTGTTGTTCTAACAAAGATGGTCTGTGTAAAACCATGATGCCATTCATTAGGGTTATATGCAACTATCCTAGCCTGAAGCTCTCGGTTAAGCAAATACACAAAGAGGAACAACTGGCTAGGACTTCTGCAGAAATTTACTTCTATGTCTAGTGGATGATATGCTAACTGTGAATTTGATACATTATGCAAAAAAAGCACAAGAAGTGACAATTTCCTCAATACCATTCTGAGCTGAGTGACCTAGAAGTCTGGCCTACAAAGCACATGGTCCAAGGCAATACTATTACTGGTAAGGCAAAAGGAAAACAGTATTCCAGGAAATATGTAGATTTCTTGCAGTGGTGAGCAATGGCAATAATAAAGAGATCTGGAAAATGTGATGTATGAGAGAAAACAGAACGAATTTCTGTTGTTTAGCATCAAGTAGAGAAGAGAATGGAAAATAAGGCAATAGATTTCAAGCATGTAAAAACAAACAAAAAAGATTATTGCAGAGACTAAAGAATAATCACTTCTTCATGACCATGATAAATAGGACAAATACTAATAGGCGCATATTGCAGCAAGAAAGATTTAGGTTAGATATGAAGGAAAATATTCTAGAAAGCAGTATAGTGAAGCACTGGGATGGATTGCCTGGCATTTCCAGTACTGGATGTCTTAATGAACAGGTTAGCAAAACATCTATCAGGAGTGACACAAGGAATAGTTAATGTGACCTTGAACAGGGGGGTGGACTGGGTGAAATATTGAAATTTTCAAACTTTTGATTTTGTGCTCTGATTACTTGGTTGTAGTTTATTATCAGTGTAATCATGACTTTGATTTGACTACAGAACTATTTGGTTGCTTTGACAATTTTTTTTTTTTTGGTAATGTTAGCCTTGACTATGTGTATGCTTAATGCCTGCTTGCTACATCTTTTTGATTTCTCTCCATTCTCCATAAAACTTCATTCTGGATTTGATCTTTTAGAAACAACTGAAATTAAAACTGTTAAAACAAACAAATTATTTTAATTACTTGAGAACTGTTTGTCCCTCTCTTTATTTTAAAACTGTTTTTACATAATCTACATGAGTAGTTTAGATTTTTTTGTATCATTGTGCATCTTACATATGTTGATATCATGTTTATATCTTTTTTTTTTCCCTTTTTTTACAGATCCTTAAAATTCTTCACACTCCTTTTGACTCTTGATTGTCTTAAAAATTGTGGCATTTGCAAATTTTTCTTCCTTATTCCAGGTTTTATATAACTCCTTATTGATTACATTCATACACAAGTTTTTATGATGTTAAACTGGAGAAATCAATGATTAACATTTTTTCTCAGTGACTTTACAATTCTTTCGCATGACTTCTTAGTTCCCTTATTAGCCTTTCCCCTTTTTTTTTTTTAGTTAAATTATTTCCTTTTAAAGAGCAAACTCAGTATTACCACTTTTTCTCTATTATCCACAATTTCAGAGCCAACTTGAAACAGTCATGCTATGAATTCCTGGTTCCTATTGGTGATCAAGTCAATGAGAATAGCTCAGCTTTAACCAAGACCAAATCCGTGTCAATTAGCCTTCATCCTAGATTTATATACATTCTGCTACTTACAGATACTTTATTGTGTGTATATTCTGGTGCATTTAATGGCTTTTTTTTCACTTGAGATTTTCTATCTGATTTTTTCTTAAGTGATTACCAATTCATTTTTCTTTTTCCTTTTCTTTCCTGTTCCTTTTACTTCTTCTTTTTCTTCTTTTTTTTTTTTCTTTTTCTGTCTTCTTTTTTTAAATAGGGAGCATGGAACAGAAAAAAATTCATACTCCTTTTTAAGTGGATAATAACAGAACTAGTAGGATTGGCACTCACTCCAATATGTGTCAAGACGAATAGCTACTTAGTACATATTATATACAGTAATAGACATAACAGAAAAATTACAGGATTTTGATCCCTTTCCTTTTCGTATAATGACATCTACATAGGACTGTGTAAACAAATCACCTATTTTCCTTGTTCAAAAGTTTTGAGCTGGAGGTGAGGCTGACTGGTCTGTAATTTCCAGGGTCTTCCTTCTCGCCCTTTTGAAGACTGGAGTGACATTGGCTTTCCTCCAGTCCTCAGGAACTTCTCCCTTTCTCCATACTCTTTCAGAAATCATGGAGAGTGGTAGAACAACATCAGCCAGCTCCTGCAGCACTCGTGGGTGCAGACCACCAGGGCGCATGGATTCGTGTGTGTTCAGTTTACCCAAGTGATTTTTAACCCAGTCCCCACTGACCAGTGGGGAGTCTTCCTCCCTCCAAGCTTTCTCTCTTACATCCACATAACCATTTACAATATATATGGGTGACATGTCACTAGAAAACTTTCAATATGCTAACAGAGTAAGTTTCCTCCATTGGGGTACTGGCACCATTTGTTTTCTTCAGATTTGCAAATGATGGGTTTAAAGTAGGTGTTCAGAATGTCAGGAGATTTTAGATTCTCTGATACCCTTGATCAGTTTTCATAAGACTATGACGTGTTTTATGAAATATAAAAGATTCAGTGCAGAGAAAGTACAGTCTATAACAGTGCACAAGCATGCTTTTTCAGACTGGCAGATATGAAAAAAATCTTGCCATGGGGAAAAAATGAGAGCATCCTTAGCATTATTCAGGCAGGAAAAAAAAATAAAATTGGCTTGTTTTCTTCTATTTTATCTTTTCCTCCAGAGTGTAGTCCCATTCACTCTACAATAAAATGAAAATTTTAGTATATGATTAACTGGAGTTAGGTGTTATGCTCAGAAAACATCGGAAACCTGTGGATAAAAAATGTTCTCTGCTTTCTAGGAACCAGAACCAGGTATGATTGTTTAACGGTGTCCCCATGTAAAAATTCATGATGAATGTCACTAAAGGTGTTCTGTATTTCATCTAATTTCCTCTTATGAGCTGTTGTCTCTATTTCACATTTCAGCTTAAGTTTTGTCTCAGCCTATCAGTGCTCAAAGAAAGTTTGAAAGGAAAATTGCCACTTTTTCCAGGATTTGCTTAAATTATAAAAACTGTAAATTAGGTTTTATCAATTAGATGTACATCTTATAATCATAATTTTATTTCATTGTTTTTGGTAAGACCAAAGTCTGTGACATGTATTATTTCTCCCATCTTAACATGAATGAGGATAGTGTTGAAAACTATGAAGTGCAAATGGCATTCTATACAATATTTATCTGCTGTATCACTGCAGCACAAAATTATTTCAAGTGGAAACAAAGCCAGCTCTACTAAAATGAAATATCATTTTAAAACAGTCAGACAACTCAATTGTTATGGATTGTCAAATATAAAATCAAATTATCACACAACCCTTCAAATTAAGGGTAAAAAGTTCTAATGAGTAACACATTCAACTCAACTTCATGCTCATATATTTAGTGCTAATGTTAACGCAACCTTGGATAAATACTACTGACAAACAGGGAGCTATGAAAAGAAATCTGAAATATGTCTGAGTCTAGGACAAATCAGTCTATTTTCATATATAATACTGTACATCTTTAATGCTATCTTCCACCACCAGTCTTGTTAATTAGGCAATTATCACTGTCCAAGTACTCTGCTCCTGAGTGAGTTATGGTCAATTTTTTTATTCAATTTGCATACAAATGTCACATTGTATGGTTCTTTTGCACAACTCAGTGACAGAATTCATTCCCAGATAAGTAACTAAGTTGGTGTTCAATGGCATATTTAGTCTGCTTGGTGTACAGGTGGGAAAAGGTTGAGAGCTTAATTGAGATTTAAAAAGAATGGTAATTAGCAAAATTAAATTGGAAAAACAGCATATAAGAGCGGAGGAATAAAAGAAAGTTTGAATTAAGCTAGATAGTGTCATTATCAGGCTATAGTTTCCTTTGATCGATATTTCAGGCTCTCCTCATATAGCATCAGCATCATCACCTGGCTGTAGCTTGTCTCTTGGTGGGAATAGGTTTGATGGAAAAAAGGATTTTCCATCAGGCAGATGAGGCAGTAAACAAGGAAGGTTACACTGGAACCGGAAGGCACTGGAATTTTCAGGGCATTGAGACAGAAACAATTCTTTAACTGAAGATTGCTTCATTCTGCTTCTAAAAGAAACGTTCTGTCCTCCCTCCCATTTCCTCCCCAGTTAAACCACTGAGGGCAGAGAATAGTAGTCCACGATTTATCTTTGGGCAAAAGATTTTTGCTCCTTCAGTGGGCAACAGGAATGAAACCAGGAAGACTAGTAAGGAGATTTAAGAGATGTGGACACAAAATAATTTCAGGAACATTCTGGTTTAATAATGTTCAAATCTGTTAATGATTGTACTAACTAGAGTGAAATCCCTCTGACTCTCACAAAGAAACCTGAACGTTTGTTAACCTACCACTTCTTATGGTGAACATTTCCAATAGTGATAAACTCTTTTTCTTATTAATCACAATCCTACAAAAATATGCAATTTAATTCACTAGCCTTTGCTTGCAACGTAATCAGGACCAGAACATATTTCAATCACTGCAGTGCCTTCTGCTGATACAATCAAATGCTTTCACACTATCTGTGACAAAAAATCACAAGTGACAAATCTTCCTAGTGGTCAAACCCTCTTTCACATTGCCAGTGATAGAGAACTTCTGACTCACATGCCCAAATCTTTCCTTCAAAGACATCACGCACAATGCCTGCACAATTGCACAAATTGCAGCCATTATTGTTTTGTCTATTTCTTTCTGTATTACTTTATAATGGTTCTTTCTTTACCTGTAAGAGAAAGACATTTAACACATGTTTTCCTTGAGATTTTTTTCCCATCATGTAATTTACCCATTTAAAATTTATTAGCTAATTATGTGTGTATGATGGTATTCAAGATGTAAGGATCTCTTTATTTTGTTGATAGCAATTACTCAGTTTTCACTTGAGTGTTTTTCTAGCTGTGATATTATGAGATGTTCAAAATAATTATTGATAGATTTGGTTAAGTATATTTCACTAATTAGGACACTGTGGGGATTTGTAATTGATTTAATTGAAGTTGAATGAAGTAGTAGATATATGGGTAGCATATAAAAAGGAACACATGAGACTGTAGGAGGCTGGGAGATGTTAGGAAGCAGTATAACTGGCTGAGAATTTATTTTTTAAGTGTTGCCTGTTCAAAAGGACATAAGATGCTTTCCTAATTTTTATATTGCATATTAAATTAAGAAATGTTATTCTGTAACACTGGATTTTAATATATGAACATTTGCTTGTATATGGACACTTGCATATATTTCTGTATAAATACATACACATACACATTCTACATATTTATATACATTTAAATTTTGTATATCTGTTCACTTCCCTGTTTTCACTACCTGTAAGTATATATTTACATTTACAAACACACATTCAAACATACATATGCCATGTTGGCACTATATATATATACCCAAAAGGGTAATGAAGGTAAGTGTGATATCTTGTTTTCAGAGAATGAGTAAGAAATTAAGTGACAGCACAAATTTGACACAGAGGACCAAACCTTTGAGTATATAATAAAGATCAAAAAGGTTTATGTGAAGAACAAATAGGACTGGAGACAAAGCTGCATGTCAAGTACTGCTCAGTCACAGGGACGAGGAAAATGAAATATGAACTTAAGACCTTGTGGTGGTTTACCCTGGCTGGGCACCAGCTGCCCACCAAGCCCTTCTATCACTCCCCCCAACCTCCATCAGCATGGCACGCGGGGAGATAATAAGATGGAAAAGAAGAACCGTGGGTTATGATAGATAAAGATGTTATTCTCTACTTCCTGTCTACAGGCAATGCCTGGCCAAGTCCAGGAAGCAGGGCTCCAGAACATGTATTGGTTGCTTGGAGGAGAAGCCAAATGCCCCCCCATCCTCCTCCTGATGTCTCCCTTTATATCTGAGCTGACGTCATACGGTATTAAATATCCTACTGGTCAACTCAGGTCGGCTGTATCCCCTCCCCCATCTTGCTCCCCCAGCCTGTGGTGCCATGTGAGCTCTGGCAGTCATAACACGGGTGTGTTATCAACAGCCTCCAGCTCCCAGTACTGCAGCATAAGGGCTGTATGGGGAACACCAGCTCAGCGAGACCCACTACAGCCCTTCAACAATTTGTCAGTATATGTTGCTGTATCTCCTCTCATCAGTTAGAGTAGCTATGGTTTCTTTGTGTCCTGGTGGCTAAGGACTGCAAGGGGAGTTGCTGAGAGTGTTCTCAAAATACTTTATTTGTTGTCCATAGAGAGTGGAGCAGGAAAGGAACACTATCTCTTGAGCTATCAGCCTTTCTGTATATCCAGTGGCTAGTTATGCTGACAGTCAGTTTTGCACCGTTAGAGTTGTATGTAACATTTCACTACACCAGTCCAGGGTGTGACCTGAAGCAGTAATTTTTCCCTAATGTTTTGTGTACATCTGAAGTGTAAAAACATTTGAGTACATTTTTCACATATTATTCACTCCATTTTTACAAATGTAACTCAACACTGCACTGTGTAGAAGTAGTCTCTGTTGCAGATTTGTACCAGACTGCTGCAGGTTTGTACTAGACTGTTGCAGGTTTTTTGTAATGGACCATTGCAGATTTTTTGTTACAGACTATTGCAGTTTTGGAAGTATATTTTGATACCATTTGCATCCCTAGAGAGAAGAGAGGTGATGAAGCTCAGTGGCAGCAGTAGTCCTTAATTACGTACTTAACATAAAGAGCAGCAACAAAAACAACAAGCCTGAAATGTTACCTGTTAAATTACATTGCACACAGCTTAGATATGGGGGGCCTTGCCTGCAACCTGTGCCTACAACGAAAAGGTGTGCACATTTACTGATGCATAGCCAGTTTATAGACACAAGCTGTGCTGAAAATCAAGACAGGTAAAATGCATACATCTGTTACATTCAAAGCCTTGTTTACAGACAAAGAGGAAGCACACCTCATGTATAAGTAAAGCCAAGAGTTAATTATTAATGTAGTTGAAATCTTATGAGGCTAATCATTATTACCCCAGATCTAATTGTTACAGAAAAAGAAGGAATAACAATTCAGTTAGAATTGTTCTACACACAGTTCTCAGTTGCTCCCCCTTCCACTGCTCTTCGGGATTCTAAGATTGGTGGTTTCATCCTGGGCAGAGTTTTATGGGATTTGTCTAGCACGTAGAGTACTTCACCAGGAGGAGTCTGATGTCAATGGCTTCTTCTTCCTAAATGTAACATCCACTTTGGGACATTTTTTTTATGTTTAGTAACACACTTTTACACCTTTCTCTTTCTTTATTGCTTTGCAGCTCCATGTTGTTTCCAAACTCACTGTATATGGTGTCCTTTATGTATGTTAGATAATACTTCTTTGTTCTCTCTGTCACCCCTAAAAACATCTTTTTACCATCTCCAAACCTCCATTTTTTTTACTGACTGTGGGTAAGTTTTTTATACCCAAGCTTGTCCTTCATTTGTTAGCATCCCAAACCTGCACTTTCCTATTCTGCATTCCAGTGTTGCCACTTCTAAAGGCCTCTGGAGTTATATCAGATCTGCATTTCTCTGCTTTATGTCACCACATTAAAGTCATAAATATCTCATTCTACATTGAAAAGCTGTTTGTTACATCTATCTATGTAAAACTGTGTTGTAATACACAAAGATAAGCAAAAGAAAAATAAAGTAGTCATGTTGTCTCAGGAGGGTTGTTGGTTCATTCTGATCTGAGTAATTTTGCGAAGTATCTCTTAAAATACTATTTACTGGAGCTAACATTATAAAGAAAAAGAGGATAGCATAGATAATTTTGCACAACTTCAGATGCTGGGAGCTCCAAGTTATGGTATCAAATGGGCTCCAACCAGAGCACAGCATGCTGTTAAGGTCCTGCCCATGGTAATATTACCTCATTTTTGGTCATTTGAACTCTTACGGGACTTTCTTAAAGGAAAGCAATTATATTAGTTATTTTTACCATCACATAAAAAAAGGTGTTCATATGAGAACTCCTTGCTGCACTTCTAGACAGAGTCAAGGACACATAGGTGGTGTACTGGCCAAGTGTGAGCGGCCCACATGCTCCTCTTTTGCAATTAGCCAGCTACATTCATCCTAAGGCTGGGGAAGACGTACAGCACAGCACTCGCCTGAAACTGTATTGTACATGCATGATAGCACAGCATAGCACATGTCTTCACCCACTCAGGTTAACTGTTATGTGGATCAGTAACTCTTCAATGTACAACAGTCTTCCTGTCAGGATCACTACACCCAGTCTTTTAGAGAAATTGCCATCACTGCTCAACCAAGTGAAACAAGGCTGCAGGCAAGTCAGGAAAAGTTGAGACAGATAGTTGTCTCTGTCTTGAAACTCTGCAAACTCAGTACAAAGATTATGGCCTGTTACTAACAAAGGCAATACTGTATTGCAGGGCTACATGATTATAAATCAAGCAATAAAGCAAGTATTACTGATATCATTGTCTTAGGATAGAGCTTGGGCTTGCAGCTGAGATAGGGACACCACCATTTGTACCTTGTAGAGTAATAGCTTGTTTCATGTTCAAGTGAATTAACATCTACAGAAACTAAAGGAGCAACCCTTGCCTACACTTTGATTTAAAAAAAGAAAAACAAAAACAAAAACCCACATTTTTGAATATATATGCTTCTAAGCATTACTGAAATTAGCAGAATTAGGTTAATTATAGTACACTGAATCTGAAGAATTTGCATGAAATATATAACTTCCCATCCAAAAAAAAGCTGAAATTCTCAGGGTAAGTTAGAAGGAATAATAACACAATGAAAAGGCAGGGAAGGGAATAGAAAGTGGTTAAAGCTAAATTAACGCATATCCAAAGGTTATGCACGTCATGTAGTAATAAATACTGAAAGAATAAGAAAGGTCAGTAGGGATGTACAAGAAAGTCTAAAAATAACTGAAGCAGAAAAAATAGTCTATCAAAGATATAAAATTTCCAGCAAGAACATAGAATGAACCATAGATGATAAAAGTAATATAAAAAATAATAAAAGGAAGAATCAAATGTGATGTTAGGAGCACATTTTAAAAAATATCATGACGATCTCTACTTAATATGAGGTGTGATTATAGCAACTATGAAATCAGCTCCTTCATTGCTGCATCTTAGAAGGAAATAGATGTAGATTATTTCAAAAGTCTACCAAAAAATTTAATCAATTAAAGCTACTTTGAGGACAGTTTTATCTGTGTTAAAGTATGAAAGCATAAAAGCATCACGATACTACTTCAAGTCCTGTCTTGTTCCTGTACCCTTCTCCCCTCCACAGTATTTTTAATTTGTTCATTTTTTAAAATGTTTTATTTCAAGTTTGAGCATCAGGTAACAACAAATTGCAAACAGGTACTAGGAACACTAGGAAATTATCTTCTTTCACACAACAGCCTAAGCCTTTCTGATTTTAATTCAACAATGGTTTAATGCAAAATGAAATGTTGGAACAGACACCGGAGAGCAAATCTGTGCTTAAAACAGGACTGACTGAATTCAGATCAGGTTGTTCAGAACCTTTTCAAATTTCAGACGTGACGAAGGGTAGTTTGGCAACTTTCCCAGGCAACCTGTTCCAGTGTTTGACTACCCTTGTGGTGAAAAAGTTTTCTTTGTAACTACCCAGAATTTACTTTTCTGCAATGTCCATCACCAAAAAAATCCTAGTTTAAGGTCTTGTTATATTAGCAAGGCTCTTAGCAGATACCCTTTTGCTCTGCTTTATCTGACTCCTGCCCCTTCCCAGCAGTCCTTGTTCCTCAAGGAGATAACCACAAGCATAGAAGTATGTCCATAAGAGCTTCTTTTTCTGTTTAGAATCCTGATGCCATGTGGCTTTGTTACACCCTCCTCCAATCCCTCTACCTCGTGGTTCAGCAACTCAGCTAGAGCATACCTTCACAATGTAAGTCCCCCAAGCATTAGGGACAAACACTCAGCACTTCCTAAAGTCTAAAGCATGGATAACTTTGTCCTCCCTCTTCTTGGGGTCAAGACCCCTGACATGGCAGACACAGTTGTTCCAGACAGTGCTGAGGACTAGGTCCTGAATTACTTCACCATGCTTATTTCATTTACAGCCTGGCATGCCAACTGTTGGGGTAAGTGTTAAGGCCTTGTTTGCATACCCTGCCTGCTAGCACTTCTGGTCCCTGATGATGTCTAGGTGGTAGGTAAATCAGATTTCAGTTGTCTTATGGGCAATTACTTCTGCTTCATTTTTTTTATTTCCTGACTGCAACATGATGACTGCATGAATCCTGAACCTCCTTCATATTCTTTCTGCTCACCTTGTGTTCCCAGCAATTCCATAAGCAGAGAAGCAGAAACAGTTGTCATGGCTTAAGAGATGTCCTCCCTTGCTTTCTTCTTCTAGCTTGTAAAACTCATAGTCTTTTATTCCCCTTTGCTCATCAGCTGCTTTTCTTTTGTTCACATAAGTGCATCTTTTTACCACATGTTGCAACTGTAAATAACACAATTATGTGACTATTTTTGTAACTGTTTAATAACATTACATACAGCTTTCTCAACTGTGTAGTAACTATATTACCTGAACTTTATTTGGTTGATCCTGATTGCAGAGCTGTAAAGTAAATCTTTTCATTGGAAGTGTGAAGAAAAAAAAAAAAAGAACAAGAAAGACAAAATCTTTCACAAAGACACTTTTCCACACTTGACAATATTTCATTTGCTGAAATAACTACCTGATCTGCTGGTTGGTTTTGTTACTTTGTTGAGTTTTATTAATCTGTGCATCCATTTCCACCTAAATCACTTCTCTTAAGCATAGAGTTTAAATTCTTTGAGACAGGGTCCAGCTCTGAGCTCATTCTTTGCACAACAGAGGGCAATGGGTCCTGATGGATGACCTGATGTCCTTGTGAAATGTTACAACATACCTATAGGAAATAATTTACAATTCTGGTTAACTACCAAGTCAGTAACTACTTCTATGAGAAGGTCACAACATCAATAGACAGGGGAAGAGCAACCGACGTCATTTACCTGGACCTGAGCAAAGCCTTTGACACTGTCCCGCATGACATTCTGGTCTCC
>WUAM01000383.1:769342-787873 GCA_024336885.1 Actenoides hombroni
GTCTAGGGGTGAACTTGTAGAATAGGGTTAATGGTTGGACATGATGATCCCAAGGGTCTTTTCCAACCTAAATGATTCTATGCTTCAGTTTTGGGTTGATTGTTTTGAAATGATTTATCTGTCATTAAGAAAGGATAGAATATAATAAAAATCGTTATCTTTCATATCTGAAGTACACCATGTGTGTAAAAATATATACACAAAAATGGAACCTTGTGAAAGATTCTCTAAAAGGAGCAGTTTTACTCATGATGAAATCTCATAACTTCATAAGGAGGGACCAAGGTCTATTCTGGACCACTTGTTTTAACACACTTAAAAACAGTGCTTTAAAATATATGTCAAAGTTCACATAGAATATGAATGGGTTTGTTTGCACAGAGTCACAGAATAGTAGGAGCTGGAAAGAAACTCTGAAGATCATCTAGTCCAGTGCATCTACAGCAGGTTACCCAGGATCATGTCCAGGTGGGTTTTGAAAGTCTCTAGAGAAGGAGACTCCACAACCTGTCTGGGCATCCTGTTCCAGGCTCTGTCTCCCTCATAGCAAAGAAGTTTTTCTTCATGTTGAGGTGGAACTTCCTGTGCTCCAGTTTCTGTCCCTTGCCCTATTACTGGGACCACTGAAGACACTATCCCCATCCTCTTAACACTTGCTCTTCAGATATTTGTAAGCATTGATAGAATTCCTTCTCAGTCTTCTCTTCTCCAGACTAAACAGCCCCAAGTCTTTAAGCCTTTCCTCCTAAGAAAGATGCTGCAGTCCCCTAATCATGCTTCTAGCCCTCTGTTGGATTCTCTCCCTAAGGAGTTCCTTTCCTCTCTTGAACTGGGGATCCCAAAACAACACAGTACTCCCACTTCCCTGTGGAGTTGTTTAGATTACAATAAAAATAAACTGATAATAACAAAAACATGACAGAGACTAGACAATGCTAAATGACTAAATTTTGAATTTCCCTTCACTGCCATAATGAAGTACTTTAATCCTGATAACAAAGCTCAGTGGTAGCATAGAACTCATTTGTTTCTTGCTTACTCTAATAAAACTTCATTTTTCTAATAATAACAAATAAAACTTAATTTATTTCTCTGTAATAATTATTTCTATAAACCAATAGACTTGCAATCCAGGCTGCCCAATACTTTCATCTTCTGGTATTATACAGTATTTTGTTTTTCAACTAGCTTTATATCACTAACAGTTCTGAAAAACAGCTCTAAATGATAGCAACAACTGCAAAGGAGCAGATTTTGAGCTGTATTTTCTCTCTTACCTTTCTCTGCTCCCTGCTAAAGTTATTCCTTGATATTCCAGGACTAATAGCTATCCCATTCTGGAATAGTGAAGAGCACAAAGTATATACAAAAATATAATGCAGTGTGAATACTTATATCACACATCTAAAACTACAAAAATGATCAGGGAATTATTGAGCTAAACTGCATGTTTTTCAGTTTGCTAGATGTTATCAACTGTATGTTTATGCTATTATTTAAGAATGTCAAGTAGATCATTTAAACCTCATGACAGTCTGTAAACAGAACATAGGTAAGTGGATTGTTTCACCCAGGTAAAATACTAATGGGATTTTGCTTAGAAAAAAGTCATGTGTCAGAAATACATTTTGAAAAAAAACAACACTGCAGAAACTTCTAAAGGTCTAAAATGCATCTTAAGTCTTTTTGTCAGTTGTGCTTGGATATATAGGGAGTATATATCCAAGTATATATATATATATATATATATATACTTAGAGTATATACATAAACTAATGAAGCTTTAATCAATATAATCCAGGATATGTTTGTTATACTTGCAATACCTTTTCACGTCCCATCGTATTTGTCTAATTCCTCTGCAGCCACTGGTAATCCAGTTGGGTTTTCTACCCTGGTTTAAGCAGTGGATGTTACTGAACCTTAGCTGTAAACCAAGAAAAGGCAATGTAAATTAAAGCAGTGGGAAAACCTTTAAATACCTAGAGACTGGTGTAAAATAGATGGAATAGAAGATCAGAAAATCCTAAAATTAAAGAAAATGAAGAGGCAAGGCACTTATTTTTAAAATACCTTCATAAAGGTTTATATATTATGGTATAACATGATAAAATCCCCCCAAAAAACTGTGACTATTTACTTAGCAAATAATATGTAGAAGTTCTGAATAAACATCTTGAAATACTGATTTTTTTTATCAAACTACCCAAACATTACTTTGAAGTAAATAATGTTAACTGTTATTTTTTTTTAATGAAGTGTTAAATCCACAAGCACTTAACAATTAATGCACAAATCATGACAGTAATCCCACAGGCAAGGAGCAACTACTGTTTATTATCACGTTTTGTGTTTAAAGGAACTCATGAGAGCAGCAATGACAAGTAAGGTGGTGACTTCTGACCACAGAACTCAGAATAACAATAACCTGTGGGCTGAAAGAAAACACGTATTGCATTATGATCCCTAGTGGACAGTAGTGCACCTAATAAAACTACCAAACATAAAATATTAGGGGTATAAAAACTTAAATTTTGCAGACTCCCTACTGACTAGCTGTTTAAAATATGGGAAACATGGTACACGGAACAAGAACGACACCTAGTGGTTTCATAGTCTTTCCATCAGGGAGGTTTCTTCTTCATTTGTAAGTATGCAGTCATACATGTACACACCCACGTATGTGTTTTCTCGGTCTTATCACTGATACCACTTTTCACACTGCTAAAATTGGTTTTCTTCATCACCATATAGTCTTTGACTCATCTTGCAATATGAGGAGACAATCTATAAATACAAGGTGAAGGAGAGCAGTTCTTAACTTTGTTCAATTTATACTCCTCGAGTCTGGCACTCAGCTGCAGAATGCTGCTGTGCAACAGCATGTGTATATGCTTCTTTGATTTAACTTCCTTCTGATTCAGTAAACAGTCATATTTATAATCCACTGACCCCTCAGATTTGCTTTGATTAGCTGCCCTATTTCTTTGATGCATTCTTAAGGGAAGACTTGTTAAAAAAGGAATAGAATATTTTTGGACTTTACTTGAAGAGAGTTCTTCCATTATTTTGGAGAGCATTGAAAATGGCAGAGAGGTGAATTTGTGGAGCAACAGCAATTGGAACTAGCACCTGTGTGTAGATGAATGTATTGAAAGAAAATTCTCAGGCATAATTAAAATAAATTAGCATCTGTGGGGTTTTTTAGAGCTGTTCCTGACACAAATGTTTTTTAATGCTCGGTTTCATTAAAAAATTAATAACATTGTTATGTTCCACTTCTTAATATTTACATCAAAATAACAAATGCAAAATCTTATAAAAATGGTTATCCATAAACAAGCAGAGAGGAAAAAGAAAGCTTTTCAAAAACCACACTCCTTAAATAGGCAGTAATGCTTTCATTGCCCCTTAAAATATGCTGCTCTCCTCACACATACGTGAATATTATTGATTGGCAAAAGCCTCCATAGATATGAATCAAAAACCTTTTTTTATGTTAATTTATATGAAGATGTAATGATATTCTACTGCATATTTTCCTACTTCTGAATCTATTTCTGGACCACTAATAATAAAAAGGCATCGCTTCTTTCAAAGGTCTGATTACAAACCTCTAGAGAAAATAGTGTAGTGAAATTTAAACATTGTCATGGTCACTGACTTCGAGCTGAAAAGAGAAAGTAAATCTGATACAGTCCTTCATTTTACTCCTAAGTGGTGCTGAAAATACACATCTAATATTACTTATATTTGTTTACATGCCATATTACATTATTGCAGTAAGACATAAGAAAATAACTGGATTAAATCAAGACTGATAAAATATTCTTTGCCCTTATAAGCTTATCCTTGGGACCCAGGCCTGAGAAGTGCTATGAGCTTTCCTATTATATGAATAACAATTTGCTTCATGTGGAAAGCATGAAAGGTTATTAGCTGTATGTGTTAATATGCTGGCCATTTGTTTGAGGGTGCAATGCAGGTTCCTGAGAAATACTGGTTTTTGAATTACCAAAAACTGCAGCTGAATCGGACTCCTACTTCTGAAATACTCTTGAGTGTTGTTGGTAGACTTGATCAGGAAGACAGCTTTCAAAAAATTCTAACATAATGGGCAACACATCAGGGTTTCTATGAGTTTCATCAGAAGAGGGGGGAGAGGGGCTTGTACATGTCCTGTTAAATGATTTATGACTTTATTACTGTGTTATAGCTGTAATTCATTTTATAGCATTGGATTTATTCAATGAATGTATCAAGATTTTTCTCCTCTTTTTCAAGAAAAATGTGATTATTTTATCAAATTCCTGGATTAGAATGTAGGATTTTGTGGTTAGGTTTCTAATTTCTGTTTAGACTGAGTCTAAATCTGAACTTCTTTGTCAATTAAGTTCTTCACCTGTAAAATAGAGAAAGTAATTTATTTCTACTCCCTTTTATTCAGCTCTGCCTATTTAGTTTATAAACTCTTCCAGGTAGAGCATATATTGATTTTTTTGAATGTATAGAGTTTAGCAGTAACAGAACATTGGTTCTGCTCCGGTCACAACAAGGATCTCAAGACAGATTAGAATTTAAAACCCATGATGGTTGCCTAATATTCCAGGTCACGGAAGCCTGATGTCTGTTGTCCCATCCTTCACATTCTTCACTTGATGATGTATATTTGAGTCTATCATACCTCTGTTCTTTTTCATATCTGAAATTGCTGGCAGGATTTTACAGGTCACAAAGAAAGGAGCAGATGTTACATCCTTTTCTACAGCCTCCCTTAGTCATAGTTTTGTTAGTAGATTAGAGCGTGCTAGGGAACATTCCCAGGCATAAGACTTTATTATGTATTGGGTTAGATTGCCAGAATAGTTACTCGCACAGCTCTGGGCCACGCAATTGTCAGTTTTCCAAACAATGCCTGGGCAATGACCCAGTTCTATAGTTTTCCTTTGTAAAATCATCAGTGGCAATGGTCCGATATGAGGCAACAGCAAAATGTGTATGGTATGGTCAATATTTAGGAGATATGTGACCACAGTAAAAGGTCACTAGCAAAAGAAATTGATAATTTCTTCTTTTCTCATCAGAACTATAAAATCTTGATGCATATTTGAAGCACATATTTCTGAAGCTACTTGGCCTACAAACTCAATAATACATTTCAGAAGTTTCTCTTTCAAACTTTCCTTAAGCTTCTGATTTATAGCTACTCCTTTTAGGTTGCTTTTACAAATATTTCCTGCACTCTTCTGAGACAATAGAGATATTCTGAAATGAAAAGAAATTAAAAGAAAAAAAGAAAGCATAGAGTCTATTTTTTCTCACCTATAAAATGTTAATTTAAATGGTGTCTAAATTAGTAATTCATAGCAAATACATTATGTGATTAATGAAGTATCCTTTTGTATTATGCACTTATGTATTATGGTATTATTTTCAGTATAAATATATGTTGTTTATTTTCTGTGTGACTGTTCTTAAAAAGATAAAGAGATGGAGTTTGACTATATCTGGGAGAGTTAGCAGAAAGGTAGTATTTTAAATGTGTTTAAAATATTGTGTTTGATTCCTGTAAATACTGTTTAAGTTATTATCCCTAAAATAAATTTGCTATCACAGTATTTTTCAGCCAGCTGAAGAGAGCTGAAGAGAGATCTTAGTATTAACCCATGCAAATTACTTCAGTGGAACTGCATCAGTTTACTTGTGGCTCATATATACGCACAAGAAGTTCTAGTGTACATGTTAGATCTTTGTCTGGGTCACTTAATTTCCTCTGTACCAAGCGTGTTAGAAGGGGAAACTGAACAGTGCACTTTGCTGAGTCCTATATATTCTATTTTCTGCTCTTTGATGTAAATCTGAGATTATCATCCCTCTGTTCTTTGTAAATGTCTCAGATTGATTCTCTTTGTGGATTCATGCTAGAAAAGCATTCTGCCCTGAATGTTCATGTGAAAGATATCACTAAAAAGAGGAGCACACAGGAAAACCAATTCATTTGTACCAGTATGCCTGATAATCCTTTTGTGATGTTTACTCTATACCATCTTCAAGTCTGGAGTGAAGGATCAGGTCAGTTCTTGTTCTGTCCCCACATAGAATAATGAAAAATTCCATTTTCCTGTTACAGTGTGTGTGTAGAAAATCCAGTTTAACAGTTGAAATAGAATTTGAAATGTATGTCCCTAACCTACCCAGATGAGTCTTCATATGACTTGCTTGCTCAGGACAATGAAGAGACTATTTCACCAGTCTCAGAATCTGTTGAAGGAATTAAACAGGGAAAGCAAAAGAAGACACTATCAGACAGATAGACAGCTTTATCTGCTCTAAGGCTTTCTTGATCTCCATGCAATGAGTCTTGCTCAGGCCTGCAATTAAGGACTGTTAAATACTCAGCAAATGGTCACAGCATCAAATAGAAGGAAGAGGAGAGATGAGAGAAGGAAACCTCGCATATGAGACCAGTGTAAGAACAAAATGTAAGATCTTACCTTATCACCTTCACTCCAAGCAGATAACTGCTGTAAAAAAACCCTTCTGAAAAGTGACTTTTCCAGGAAGATAACAATAAATGACAGTTTAGAAAAGGGAACAATTTACCAATATTCTGAACATGAATTGTTAGTTGCCTGGGTAAGACTTGTTTTGTTTCCTTTTTTCTTTCATTTGTTCTTGCTTTTATTACAACCCCTCAGGCTCTGGAAATGGGTGTCTTCAATTACAAGTTATTTAAATCAGCTGTTCCAGTAACATATTCACTATTTTGATCAACTTTTGAATGCTAATTAGAACATTCTTCCTACTGCTCTTCTCCTTAGGAGCTAGAAACTCAGCTGTGTAAATCAGCTTTTGATGATGTACACAGTGGTATGTTTGACTCTGAACATTTAAAGAGAATGGAGATGTTGCAACAGAATATTTACCATAATGGTACTCGACTTCTCTTTGTCAATGGTAAAAAAGAACAGCAGAGGGAAAAGGGAGAGCTTTGTACCTAGGGAGTTAGACTGCTATTCAGGGAATCAGTTCTTTTGAATCAGTTTTTCTGAATTAGTTTCTTAAAAGAATAGGACTGTTCTTTTCCCACAACACATTTCCTGTCTGACAATTAAATCCCGGTCCCTTATCTGAAAAAGAGGAAACAAATTCTCCTACCACACCAAAGTGATCTAAGGTTATGTCTAAAGCTTTCATCACCCTCCTTATAAATTATAAGTGCAACATATGAACTGGGGAGTTGCTTTATTTTTTTATAGTTTTTGGACACTGGAATATCTACAGAACAAAGAGTGATATTTTCATTGACACTACCCATGCTGCCTCTTTTCCAGCTGAAGTTTCTTCATAATTAGATTGTGTAGGATGCTAAACAGCAGCCAAACCTAGTGCAGCAACAGGATGCACCTAGTGAGACAAACATTATTTCTCCTCTCAGTCCACTGAAACAAATTTACCAGACTTCAAGACACAGAGCAATTCCTCTTTTCTGGTCTCTTAGGTGTGAAGATGTTGTGGCTCCTGATGTCCAGATCCAGCCTGCAGTGAGACTGAGCACACACACTCTCTGTACACAATATACACACTCTGTATAAAAGCAGCCAACTAAAAAGCAGCCAACTACCAACAGATCAACCCCAACATGAAAACAGTGCCTTTAGAGGTGATACCATAAACAGCACTCACATACATTTGAAATAGCCTGCTCAGGGTAAGAACTAAATGAACAAGGATCAAATGGTCCCATCTTGTTCTTACTTGCCCCATATGTAACCAGCCTCAAAGGTTGATAGCAGATCTCACAGCCTCCACACACATATAGAGTCCTCTGTGGATGGCCTAGACTTCCCAGTAGCCAGCCTGCAGATCTCATGTCATACCTACTGGCTAGTCTAGCTTGATAATTGTTACTGTCTCACAGACACGCATAGATCTCTCCAGAAGCTGGCCCATTGAGCTGTGGACTTAATATCTGTACCTGGATGCTTGTCACTATCTGTATTCTGCTCAGTAGGAGTTTATTGGAAGAACTGTGAGGTTTACCTTACTTCTGTGCATAATCCTAAACTAACCAGATGTTAGATGTCAAGAACAAAGGAAAAGTAATTCAAGATTTACTCAAAACTTATGATGGTAAGATTAAATAGACAAAAGAAGGCAGTATGAGACTGAAAGTGATGTCAAGATTTTAAGGTTTTTTTCATTAGTTAATCTTTCTAAATAGCAAATATCACAAGCTTTTGCAGCCTGTCTCTTCTTTTTATATAACTGAGTATCTTTCAATGCTAGCATTAACCACAAGCTGACTCTGAATTAGAATCAGAATTCTGACTTTGCATGGACAGCCAGGCATTGGCTGGATACTGCTACAGGGATCCAAATGGATGTCTACAGTTTGTTCCAAGGGAATAGAAAATCAGTTTGCAACAGTGGTATAATTACAATCTTCATAATAATTTTGTTCTTGCATTTCAGATTTGGACACTGTTGAAGAGATCTCAGATGTGTTACTTTTCGGAGCATTCTGCAATGCTTATTGTTTCCTCTGAGGATATGGAAAAGAGTGGATTCATGAGTACAAAGTAGAGAGTAGCAGGTTGAGGGGTTTTTATTCGTTACATAATTATAGGTGTCTTTTTGTATAAGTAGCTCAGTAGGGATCGATATGTAATTATTCTAGTTTGGTAGTTGTGTACATTACTGTCTGCAGAGGTATGCAGTGCTTAGGACAGGTGCTTCAGATTCAGTGTGAATAAACAAAGGAAAAGATTTTTTGCCACTGTGTATTTATGTGACTATTGACCTCAGCTTAGAGGAAGCAGCATACTAGCACAATGATTTCCACTTGATGTGATCACTAGCTAATTGGATCCTCCCTGTTATTTGATTTGCTCTCCAGGAAATAAATATTTTCCATTGATTCTTATTGTGGATTCTTATTGCTTGTTTTGTCCACGTCCACTTCAGCTAATGCTAGATAATTCAATCAATGTTTATTGAATCTGCCATGGAAAAGGGAAGAGTAATCATGTTGTTTACAACATAAAAATAGACTTGTATCATGTGTTTTTTCTACTCTCCTTTTCAGTTTTCCTGCACCAGTAGATAATGACTTGAAATTAGCAGCTACCTTTGAGAGAAGCTGGAAATTAACATTTTATGGCACTGCAACATGACCAAGCACAAGTTAAAAATAAAAGGTAAAAAGCTATTAACATGTTTCTGTTATCATTTGTACTGATGTATAAAGGAGTCCACACCACTGAAGTCAGATGAGCTACACTGTCATGAAAGCAACCAAGCCAATAGATTACATCCCTGGTGTGTCTTAACATTAGGCAATGAGCATGTATGTGTTTCAAAATGGAAATGTCAGTAGGTTGTTGGGGGTTTTTATCAGATTATTTTATCCATGTGCACTTTAGGTGCTCTCCTAAGCCCCCTGTGGATAAATCATCCACTTGCTTAATATGACCCAAGTAAGGTGAAAGCAAATAGCCAGGCTGTGTTGAAAATTTGCTTGAATCAGTGGCTATGAAAAGTGCAGGTGCTAAAAATTAAGTTAACAGTGATGAGAGCATTAATAAGTCTTTTAAGCCACTAATGCAAAGGGATTTTACACTAGCTACTACTATGAACAGGAAGTGGAATCTTGGAGGTGATTCTCCTGCTCATTGACCAGTGAGCACATTCCTTAGGCACTAAGTATGAAAACCATTATCTTTTTGAGCACAAATACTTTCTATATTCTTGCCTTGAAATGTGGGATCCTGAACAAGTTCACCTATTGGGCAATCAATAAGCAGGACTAGGCTTTATTTTGATTTTCAGAGTTATGACAGCCCCTTTAACAAAGATACCAGTATAAAATCAAACAACAACTCTATGGAGCTGAAAACATTTCATATGCAAACAACTGCTTCTAATTGAATCTCTTCTCTTGCTTCATTTTTATGGTCAACCGCATAGATAATTTTGCAGCATGACCAAGATGTTTTTGTTCTATTTAGCTGCAAGTAAGTACCATTTTATTATAAAGAGATTCAGTGTACTTTATTATAAATAGTTCATATATATGCTGCAGACTATTGCACTGCAAAATATGAGACTGGGAAAAAAACCCTGAAGTAAGAATGATCACTGTTTTCATTTCTCTGCTAGGGACATGTTGTATATTTTACTCTAGAATGTTCTCTGCTCCAAGGAAAATGGGAAATCTCATTATATAATTCTTCCTTTTATAAACTGTTCATGGTCATCTTAGTGAAATGAAAATGATTTTGCTAACTCATGAGACAGAGAGAAAAGTTGTCATGTATCTAAATCATATCTTATGTTTTGTAACTGGAATTATAGTATGCATACATCAATGCAAATTAAATTCCAGTAGTTTTTCCCATATCTCTTTACAAGTTCCTAAAATATTTATAATTTTCTCTTGTAAGAGTTCTTTAAGAACTGCCTTTCATCAGTCTATCAAAATGGAGATTCATATACTGTTTTATCACAGGAGTTCTTATACTGAGATGGTTATTTTACAACCAAATATTTTAGTTACTCAGATGTTTAAATCAATGAAAAAGCTAATTTGTATATCATGTGTAGAGAGTGGAAGAGACAAAATATCCCAGTCTGGAAGAGATGAAAGTTCCAGTCTCTGGTTCCATTATCCAGAAAAGTAAGCAACATACGCTTTTATAGATGGAGAACTCTTCCAACAGATCATGACATAGTCCATTTTGACTAGTGTCAAATCTCCAACTGTCTCAAGTCCCTGTTAATTCAGAAGAAACTGGCAAAAATAAAATAAAAATCACCAATCTAGCAAATTATTCACCTAGAAAAGTCCATCTTCATGAGGTGTCATATTTTAAAGATTATTCTTTCTCCCCATTCATTATGAAGGGACCCTAAGGTTAAAAGCTCAGATGCAGCTAAGTGTGCTTTGTAGGTGGATGAAGTCTATCCACCATGCATATGTAAGTTCAGGAAAATAATGTGCCAAAGTACTTGATTAGTAAAGTTTATTTCATACTTCAAGAATGGCTGTCTTCATTGTACCATTTTGATAGTTTTGTGTAAAAGATCTTGTAGTCAAATCAATTGCACGATCTCAGTTCAGTGGCTGTTCATCTTCTCGCATAGAAGAGGAAAACACAGGCAAGATAACTCCACTCTAGATTTATTCCACATCACTTCTGTCATTAAATGCAGATCTTAAAAGGGTTGCAAAATCTCCATAAATTGATATGTTTCAGTTAAATGCCTTAAGTCAGGAGGGAGGAATCTGGGCTTCTGTGTCTTTGTAGAAATCAATGAATAGTTTTCACAGAAGCTAGGAATACAAAAAAAGTCAGTCTTGCAAATTCCACAAGATATTAACTGTACACTGGGAAAATGTAATAGCAATACATTTTTCCTTGCAGGAATACTGCAGTAACCTTTTCAGAGTAAACACTAGAAATCCAAAGAAAAGAGAGCAATAAATGCACATTTGAATGAAGCAGCACTGATCAACAAATATGTAAAGGGATAAAAAATGATAAAAAAAGACACAGTCATTTTGAATGACTAATGACTGAAAATTGGATATCAGGTGGAGATAAACATAGAAATAAAATTTCCTTAAGAAATTCATTGAAAAGTTGGTTCAGTGTTACTGCAGAAAATCCATAGACCTAGAGCAGCCTTAGTGCTATCCTCGCTGCAACTACCAGCAGATTAAGGTACTACATTACAGCCACTAGTCAAGAGGTGGTGATGAAGGCCTGTCAATAAACTCAGTATATTTCACACTTTGCCATTAAAGTGTGAAAAAAAGATCTGGACTGCTATTCCACAGTGAATGTAAAAGGCAGCCAATAGTAAGGTGCAATGCAATCCTGTTACTATTCTTAAGAATTCAGCAAAGCACTACAAACAAGAGTATTTTTGGTCTAAAATAAGTCCTGTGGCTTATACAACACCATCTGTTAGTACCATCACAAAGCTATTTACATAGACACACAGACATCTGATAACTGTATTAGGATGAGCATTATTTACAACATCATGACTACACTAGGAAACTTCAAGTCTAGAAAAAAAAAAAAAAAAGAATAGAAGTTCATACAATCACAAGTGGCACAGAAAGAGTGGATATCATTTTCATAGTAAGAACAGAGGAAACCAAATTAACTCATCATGAAAGTTAAAAGACAACCAAAGGGGTGATTCTTCAAGCAAGTGGAATTCTTTGCACTGTTACACTGCTTAACAACTGTTACAGTAAAAATATTTTCCATGCATCTCCTTGAAATTTCACTCACTGCAAGGTGTGACTGTTGCCTACTGTGGGCTGTGAATCTCAGAAAACTCTGGTGCCTTTTCTGAACTCCCATTAGGTGCATCAACTAGATCACTCTTTAGTGCCCTCTGTAACCAAAGAACAAACCCAGCTTCTGCAACATCTCCTTTGCATCTCTACCCAATTTAGTGTCACTCTTCTGGACACCACTTTGTAAATTTCTTTCTTAGACAATAAAGAAAAGATACAAACCCTATGTTGAATTACAGGTCAAAAATTAGAGACTAGAGTGAAAAGTGGAGTATTACTCTTCTGCTGTCCTTATACCCTTTTCTGGAGACCCATTTTTGGCTGCTATTGGAGAAAGAATGCTGTGCTAGACACATTCTGGATTGACCTAGTATGTCTGTATTTATGTTCCTTATTACAATCTTCCTATTTTTTACGACTTATTGCCTTTAGTTATTGTTTGTATTACTACACTGTTTTTGATCAGAGTTAACCTGTTCCAAACAGAGAGGATCAAGGCCAAGTATGACTTGTTCTGAAGGTATTTGTCCTGTCTTCACCCAATATCAGGGCTCCCTTTTGTTTGTTTCCATGTTTTGTGTTTTATTTCACTTTATTCAAATGAAATCTAGTCTGTCAGTGATTTAACAATCAGAGACTGCTGGTTTTACTAATTTGCAGAAATACTAAACCTCAATCTTCTGCTTCAAATACAGCTCCAGAGAAATAAAATGTGTAAATGGACCGTTTTCTATTAAAATAAAAGTGAGAGTATAGACTCCTTAATTCCCTTTTAATATTTTAAATGGATAAAGGCATTTTATAATTTTACTAAATTAAACTATTGTATTTAAACTCCACATTAAAATATCCCTTCTGTAATGTTAATCAGAATGGTAAGTGATTATCAAGTAGTACAATGTTTGCCTGAGGTAAAATATATTTTCATAAGAAAGGTAATATTTTCTATTCAAATATGCCAGCTGTTCAAATCTTCTTCAAGAAAATGAAATCTAAAGGATGATGCTCTTTTTTTTTTTTTAATCTCTTCTTTTTATACTCTCTTTCACTCCACCATAAACAGAAAGAATTTCTTACACCACTTGAAGTCAAAAGTCTAGCAAAACCAGGATTTCCTAGTGAAGATTTTCCAAGCCTAATGAAAGTAAATACAGAAAGGAAAAAAAAGGGGAAAAAAAACCCAAACAACAAACCAAACCAGCAGGGAACATGCTCATTCTCTTTCTTAATCAGAAAAGTATCGGTAACATCTAATTCCATAAACTTGCTCAAAACCAGAGAACTTGGTGTGTATGATAATGTCTAGTGACTTGATGCACTTTCTTGCACACTGCACATCTTGCAACATTGATGTCTACCATAGCAATCAACATTTGGGAACAAGCTTATTTTTGCGTGTTTGTTAGAGGAACAGAAGATAAATGTGATTTGTTTGCCTGAAGTTTAAAGCAAGAAATAATAATCTTTTTTGTGTGTGTTTCTTAAGTCATCAAGCATGACTTCCCAGTGCTTCCCACACCATAAGACTTGAGGTCTTCTGTTCACTCTCAAGTCATTGTCATAATCACTTTTCTTGCTGTTTACACATCTTTCCTGGAATTTTCAGCCTTCAGTACACAGAAACTTGCAAGCAAACTCATAGCCTGCAAACTGCATCTGCTGTTGAAAACTTTCACCCTCTAATCAGGTCCTTCCTAATTATCTTCTATCAGAGGAGGGAGTTCTTTCTTCAGGCAAACTCATAGAAAGTGTTTGGCATTCCCATCATACCTTTTTCCAGACAACTGCCCCACTCCTCTTCTGCATGTTACCAGTTTTCTCAGTTCTGCCATGTAACCCTCTAGTACAAGCATTCCCTACTCTATTCTATCTCAAGCAAAATGTGCTAGCAAAAATTGTTTAAAAATTTCAAGGAACATTTATTCATATATGGTTGTGGAGCATTATGACAAGGTCAGGCTGGTGGCAATATCAGGAGTGTCAAGATGAGAATATAGCCTGAACAAAGGCGACTTCAGCAGCTCGAGTGGCAGCGCCAACTGGAACAGTTCGTGAACGTCTTATGACCATCTGTTTGTCAAACTGTTACTTTCCGTTACTTTTTATGAAAGCTGTAAAAGGAGCTGAGAAGGACTTCTGTGTTTGTCTGTATTGCTAATAATAATAGGAGCATAGTTAGGTGCCAATATCAATCAAGCTTTTGTGGAAGCATGACCGGCTATATAAGCTGCTTGCTGTTGCAATAAAGTTTGGTATATGCAGCACTCTATATTGCTGTCTTTTCTAGGTGGATTATCAGCATGCCAAGTTTGCAAGGGTACACTGTGATACTTTCCAACCAGTAAGGCAATGTGTCATATGAAAACTACATGTCCTTGGAGCACAGGTGAGATTATGTTGTCCTCTCAGCAAATGTATGTTCAGAAAAAAAATAGTATTCATAGATGAGAATGCCCTTCCCAGAATGTGTAGCAGCTGACAATGTAAATGCATTCAAAACCAACTCTTAACTTTGGCACATTTTTTGCTAAAAAGTTCATTGTTTGATGAAATATTCAGACCAAAAGTTGAAACTATTGCTCACATCTGAGAATTTACATACCATTGCTACCTGCCAATAATGAAAAAGTTTATGTATTATAACTGATGTCATCCATGTTGCAGCTCCAATTGTTCCTTTTCATTTTTGCACAAACAATATACTTTCCTGGTGCTGTATTATTCCTCTCACACTCATTCCACCAGAAAAAAAAAATAAATAAAAAAAATATCTCTACCACTACCTGCCTAGAGAGGTGATATTTATTGAAGTTAAAGGATTCTTAAAGGATAACCATAGTGTCATAGTGGGGCCTATCACTTCTAAAGAGAAAAGTTTAAAAAGTAAATTTCCATCAAATAAAAGGCCTAGACAATAAGAAACAGAAAAAAAACCAGGTTAAGACAGTAATGTGTTCTGGTTATGTTTCCACTAGCAGACCTGAGATTTTACATCACTTCAGTATCTGGGCATAAACACAGCTATATCGTGACTCTACTCAAAACGTAGTTCTGGATATACACCATTGCCTTTGCATGTTGAAGGCAGAAGCTCAGGTATCAAAGGATGAGTAACCTTTGTACCTCAGCTCCCTTCCTAGCTAAGCAGGCAAGTTTTGACAATAGCTGCTTTCTTGCCTTGAGGGAAAGTAAGTATGCTGAAACACACTGGGACAGTCTTCATGCTGTTCAGTTAAAACACTAGAATCATCACATACCACGAGCTTTATTACTTGTTTTGGTCACAGTGCAGCTGCTATTACAGTGAACAGTGATAACACTGATAACATCCTTGTGAAAAAATAAAAGATGGTGTCTCCTGCACAGTGTGATACAATGAAAATTCTGTATAAAATGCAGATACAAAAATATGTAGGTGGGTCTTTTCTTGACCATAAATGAGCTAGTTCCTATTTCTGGAGTAGACATTTTTCTAACTGTGAGATTTCCCAGTAGTCTCAATAAGTGATTGTAGAAGATGTCAGAACAAGACTGGGCCTACTGGGTGTTGAATTAAACTTGGTGATCAGCCTTAAAAGCACCCAAAACAAGTACTGTCATGGCCCTCACCTCCACAGTATGCTGTTTTTTCTTCCTGTTCTTACTGCCATGGTTAAATCTGGGGAGCCGCTCAGTTGCCAGAGGCTCTTGATCAGGGCCCGAGAATAAAATATCACAAGGGGAATTCTGGTTTCTTGCTCATGTAAAGACAAGTCTGACTGAAAAAATAATTTTTTTGTCTATCCTTTGGTCAAAACTAGCAGCAAGGGCTAAATTGCTTACCAATTTCATTGGGATTTAACTTGTCTTTTTAAAATTTCCTTGGGTTGCTTAGAAATATTTTCTCAGTAACCTTTTCTTTGATAGAAATGTCTTTCTTGCTCTAACCCTTTCATGGAAAATCTTTCCATTTCAATCCTTACCACTCTGGTTAAAAAAAGAAATAACTTTTGTAACAGTCTTCAAAATATTTTTTAGTGTCAGAGGCTATCTTTCAGTCTGTTTCCCTTTCAAAGATTTTGCCTTCACAAATGCACAAGGGCCTAATTAGAGCCCTTGGTCAGAATACTTCTGATGAAAGAATGTTCACCTTTAAAAGGCTATAGTATTTTAGTTTATCTCATAAAGTATTTCAGAGGTAAGTAGTAATATCCCAACAGTGAATATTGTTGTTTTTTAAGAGTAAGACCACTGGAAGACTTTCCCTGTATTGGGGGTAAAATAGTTGAAGAACTGAAGTCATGCCTAAGTCAGCCTTAATTTGAGCTGAAAAACAACAGCTTCCTCTGTCACAGGAGGATTCTTCACAGTCATTCACTTTATCCCACTATTTCCTTCCCAGGGAAGGACACAACATGGTGTAGTACTGTGTAACTGTCTACATTGTATGGTGACATGACTGAGGTCCTGCAGTTCAGCAAACACATCCCTTGTAGCACCTGCGTTCCTCCGTGACATTCCACAGTGACTGATGGTGCTCTGCTGCACTAGGCTCTATTTGTTCAGGAGTTAAAGACATTGCTATACTAAACAGCCTCTGTCCTCCACAACTCTGTCTTAGCAATTCCAGCCCATTAAAGGATTAGAGTCTCCTTAAATATGTGGATCATTAACCCTGACATGGTACTTGTTGAACTTTACAATCACCAGCTTCCCCCAGAAATATTGGTTCATTCATTCATAAACCTAGATGAGAAATGCCTGCTTAGTAAACTGTATGATCACATCTATTATGCAGCCAAGATCTCTAGTACAGATGGATTGAAAATTAAACCAAAAATTTAGTGATGTCTTTGCAGAAAGTATTTAGTTACAGGACTGTGCAAGTTCCAGTATCAATGGGTACTCTGTACCTTCTACTTATAGATACAAACTCAGACAATGCCTCTCCCAAGTGCTCCAGAGATCTTGTTCCATGATTTACATGACATGACACTGCAATTTCTCCACTTGCCCATATTTAGCTTGGTAATATTCACAGCCTCTTTTTTTTTTCCTCTCATTTTACTCTTATTCTGGCTTTATTTGATGTATGGTACACCTTGCTTTCAGTTTATAAGGTGAAACGTTACCTACCAGTCATTGCCAGGATGACAGTGGCTTTTAAAGATCTCCTACCTTTCACTCTGATTTTACAAGTGTCCCTCCTAACGCTCACTCTCTTCATTTATATTACCATATCATAGAATCACAGAATTATAGAATCATAGAATGGCAGGGGTTGGAAGGGACCTCTGGAGATCCAACCCCCCTGCCAGATCAGGAACACCTAGGATATGCCACACAGTAACAGATCCAGGCAGGTCTTGAAAGTCTCTAGAGAAGGAGACTCTACAACCTCTCTGGGCAGCCTGTTTCAGGCTCTGTCACTCTCACAGCAAAGAAGATTTTCCTCATGTTGAGGTGGAACTTTCTGTCTTCCAGTTTGTGACCTTTACCTCTCGTGCTATCACAGGGCACCACTGAAAAGAGACTGGCCCGTTCTACTTGACACTCACCCTACAGATATTTGTAAATATTAATAAGATCCCCTCTCAGTCTTCTCTTTTCCAGGTTAAACAGCCCCAGGGCTCTCAGCCTTTCCTCCTAAGAGAGATACTCCCATCCCTTAATCTTCTTTGTAGCTCTATATATCAGAGGTGATCGCAATCCTCTGCTAGTTACTCAAACTCCAGTATCTTTCTGATCTTTTATTAGTGGGTAGTCTTTACCAGGTGCCAGTTTACTACCTCACTCCCTCTTATTCCCTCTTTTTGATCATTTCATTATCCTTAAGGATGCTCAGCATCCTAACCCTTTGCTTGTGTAATCCAGATGTCCAGTGATATTTTTCTCACTTCAAGCCAATAGACTACCAGACATCGGCCTCCCCATGTGAGTTGTATTCACTATTAATGTTTTTGGATAACCAGGTTTTCCAGCTGTATCCTCTGTGTAAAGATTTTGGCAGCCATTTTTGCAATACTGAACAGTCAAACTTTTTCAGAGGGTGCTGGCATCTCTGACTACATACTTTCAGATGACTTTCACTTTTATTCCTCAATCTTATATTCGGCTCTGGTTAATATATGTTAGCACTGTGCTAATTATGCTGTCAGAATGTCACGGTTTAGGGTCAGGGCAGCCCCTTAGACCTATAACAGATGCTCTCTGTTAACCCCCCTCCCTCCCCAAAG
>WUAM01000383.1:789312-816035 GCA_024336885.1 Actenoides hombroni
GGCGAAGGTGGCGTTCAGTAACTCAGCCTTCTCTCTATCCTCGGTCACCAGTGCACCCACTTCATTCAACAGCGGGCTCACGTTTCCTCTAGACTTCCTTTTGCCTACAACATACTTGAAAAAGCTTTTCTTGTTGTCCTTGACCTCCCTCGCCAATTATGTTTCCACAACAAATGTTCAAAAGGCTTTCTTTACATTGCATTCAAATGTTTTGAACAGCTGTGGCAGATACATAATTCTTGCTCCAAATTCCAGATGAAAAAGTTATTGAGAAACCAAGCAGAAAATATTGCAAGTTTTGCAATTTCATTGCAAATTATTCAAATTCTTTAACTTAAACCCATAATATTCATTGGATGCTGACTGTATGCAGACATTACACTCAAATGCAGTAAATAATTTTCTTTACCTAAGTTCAAGGAATGCTTGAGCTGGTGAAGTAATCAAGGTGCCCAACCATATCCTTGTCTGCATTACAGATGTAATGTTAATCCTTTTCAGCAGGCAACACCCACTCTATCTGTTGCTAGTTTTATGATCTCATTACATTAAAAAATTTTTTGTCCTACTGTTAAGATGCATAACAGACCTATAGAGGGATAACAACTCATACAGCTGGATGTCTTTGGAGAAGAGGCACAACAAAAAGGAAATTCTTCATTTCCACAGCTCAGAAAGACTGTCTTATTCTCACTGCAGCCTTGCACTTTTTAATTAAAACAGTGAAGTAATATAATAACTCACCTGAATACATTCTTTCATCAGTCAGTTTTATAATCTTTTAGAAGTTCTGGACTTCAGGAAAGCTAACTTTGACCTCTTCAAAGACCTACTTGGAAGAATCCCATGGAGTAGGACCATAGAAGCTAGGGGAGCCCAAGAGAGATGGTTAATATTCAAACACCACTTCATCCTAGCTCAAGATCAGTCCATTCCTTTGAAAAAAAATAGAGTAAGGGAGGCAGGAGACCTGCATGGATGGGCAAGGAGCTTCTGGAAAATCTCAGATGGAAGAAGGAAGTTTAAAGCATGAGGAAAAAGGGACTGGCCACTTGAGAGGAATATAGGAACATCTCATTCTGAAGATCATCTCTAAGCATGTGGAGGAAAAGAAGGTGATCAGGAGTAGTCAACATGGATTCACCAATGGCAAAACATGCTTGACCAATCTAATAGCCTTCTATTATGACATGACTGGTTGGGTAGATGAGGGGAGAGCAGTGGATGCTGTCTACCTCAACTTCAGCAAGGATGTCTCCCATAACATCCTCATAGGTAAGCTTTGGAATTGTGGGTTAGATAAGTGGAAATGAGGTGGATTGATAACTGGCTAAGTGACTGAGAGTTCAGATGGTTGTGATCAGTGTGGTAGAGTCTCTTTGGAAGTCTGTAGCTAGCAGAGTCTCTCAGGGGTCAGTCCTGGGTCCAGTTTCGTGCAACATCTTCATCAGCGACCTGGATGAAGGGACAGAGTGCACCTGCAGCAAGTTTGCTGATGATACAAAACTGGGATGAGTGGCTGACACACCAGAAGGCTGTGCTGCCATCCTGTAAGACCTGAACAGACTGGAGAGGTGGGTGAAGGGGAGCATAATGAAGTTTAATAAGGGCAAGTGTAGGGTCCTGTACCTGAGGAATAACCCCATGTATCAGTACAGGTTAGCGGTTGACCTGCAGGAAAGCAGCTCCATGGAGAAGGACCTGAGAGTCCTGGTGAACAACAGGTTAACCATGAGCCAGCAATATGCTCTTGTAACCAAGGCTAAAGGGATCCTTAAATGCATTAAGGAGAATGTGACAAACAAGTCAAGGGAGGTTCTTCTCCCTCTCTACTCTACCTTAGTGAGGCCACATCTGGAGTACTGTGTGTCCATTTCTGGGCTCCCCTATTCAAGAGAGACAGGGAACTACTGGAAAGAGTCCAGTGGAGGGTTACAAAGATGATGAGAGGACTGGAACATATCTGTTATGAGGAAAGATTGAGAGATCTGTGTCTCTTTAGCCTGGAGAAGAGGATACTGAGAGGGGATCTTCATCAGTGCTTTTAAATATCTAAAGGGTGTCAGGAGGATGGGGCCAGACTCCTGCCCAATGACAGGACAAGGGTCAGTGGGAGCAAACAGGAACGCTTGGAACTTCCACCTCAACACAAGGACAAAATTCTTTACTGTGAGGGTGACAGAGCCTGGAACAGGCTGCCCAGAGAGGTTGTGGAGACTCCTACTCTAGAGACTTTCAAAACTGACCTGGATGCATTCCTGTGCAACTTGCTGTAGGTGAATGTAGCTTTGCAGATGGGTTGGACTAGGTGATCTCCAGAGGTCCCTTCCAACCCCTACCATTCTGTGATAGCTAACGAAACCTTGTAATACTTGAAATGGTAGCATTTGGTAAGGGGAGACAATGAGTAAAAATGTCACATTAAAATACAGTTTATACATGATTTTTTGTTAGATGTTAAATGCACAATTGACAAAATATATTTGGGGTTTATGTCACACCATTATATTTTAAAGTCTATTTTCCTATTACTGTGCATACAGTAATACTGTATTAATAATAATTTTTTTAAAATATCCAAATCTGCTTTATTTCGGAATAAATTTTGAAGTGGATGAGAACTGAATATAGCTTTCTTCAAGTACCCACAACTAAGCAAAATCATTATTTTCTGCAGCTGACTACACTGCTGGGAGCCTAAGTAGGAATTAGGTAGATTAGAAAACAGATACTTCAGTTTTAAAACTGTCTCACACCTGCATTATCTAGTGCTTACTGGATGATTTATGAGATAAGAAATTATGCCCTCCAGAAACTCTTCAGATGGTTACATGCTTGTTAGAAGACCAGCAGGGAAGTATTCCAGTGTCCCTACATTTCTAGATTAGGATAGAGGTTAGTTCAAGGATAGTTATGGTGATGCTAAGGGTATTTACAGTGCCTCATCTAAGTTCTTATCACTTAAATTGCTGGATCCTTGTTATCACCTAAAGTCCCACTGACTGCCTTTACTGATTTGCACTGAAATAAAATACATGTCCAAAATATATTAAGAAATTTGTAGACTTCTCTTTACTTACATATTTATGCATTTCTGAAATTACAGTATCTCGGGTTTTCAGAACTTCCTTGGGCATGTAGGCTATACTTCAACATGTTAGAAAAGGGACCTCAGTCTTTCTTTATCAATGGCTCAGGCTGAGGGAACAAAACAAAAGGCTAGGATTTACTTAACTGTGATGCTTTAGGGATGTTATATAGAGACTTCATTCCCCAATACTTTATGAGCATGTAAGAGTGCCTAAGAGGGAAATTCTTTGGGGAAAGTTAAAACAAGAACACAGAGCTAGACAAAGAGACTTTGTCACTGAAAGCAAAGTTGGCAGTGCCTGGAAAGAAAGGGATCTCTTCTTCTCTATGGAAGCCATCCTGGACTGAATGGAGGCAGAACATTTCCCAAAATGATGAGCAACAGTTACACATTATCCTTGTCAAAGGTTGACATCCAGGGGAAGGAATGAAATGGAGCTCCTGTTCAGCCTGCCACCAGCATGAGCCAGTTTCCCAGTCTTCAATAACACAGGCTAGCAGTCTGCTTCATCCACACATATCAGCAGAGTTGTGCTTCCTATACAGTCGGCTGCTTCACATTTGCTAAGGGGCTTTTACAAAGCTCGGTTCAGCTCAAAATGAAAATTGAGAAATGACTGCAGGAAATGGTGGTCTGCCAAAATCAAGCACCTACATGTACCTTTTCTGGATGGCTGTGTTATGTAATAGCGTAGCCCTTCTCTTTAAATATTAGGCCGATGAGTAGGTGGAAATTATTTTTGTTCAGTTGAAGTGATTTTTGAAGTGAGTTTCCATATAAGTAGCTTTTCTGCTAACACTGTTGCTCAGTGCAGTGGAATGAAAATGGTAGTGGAGGGAAACATTTTTCACAGCATACTCCAAGTCAGCCCATTCTGATATGACAATGAGAGGGAGTAGCAAAGATGTCTACAACTTCAGGCTTTGAAGTGTATGAGAAAATACCATCTTTGAGTCTTATCAGCCTGTTCATCTCTCTGAGCTCTGGTTTTTATTGAGACACCGTTAATTGAGGTTATTCTTCTTCTGTGAGCTGTATTAAATAAATTCTGCAGGTTTACTCTAATATTATATATATAGATATGCTATAAGTTTTGTTTTAACTCTAATCTACTAAGATACTTGTTTTATATATTTCATTGAAAAATACCAGGGAACTACAATTATGAAACAAGACACTAACAAAATTTAAACCGTATAACTAGGTCTTCTTTATCCCAGCAGAAGGTACTGAACTTGTCATTGACCATATAAATTACATATTCTTAACGTACTGAATTTCACTTTTTATACCAATGTCTACTGCTCAGATGTGAAAAAACCCAAAACAAAACAGATTACCTTTGTAGTTGCACTTAGAGTCTGCTAATTGTTTCATAAGGTTGATTTACATACTTTAACACTACTAATGAAATTTTATTTTAACCGTGCTTTTTAAGTTCTGGTCAATGTATTGTAAAGGTTCTATTGCACACATGTAATATGACCAAATAAAATTATGATTACTTTCTCATCCTAAGAAGAAATGTATTTTCAGGTGACTCAAGTCTCCATGATAAATGAGTAGTCTTACCAATTTAAAAAGACTAAAAATTTCCAATCCAATGAGTAAAAGTCACTGAACTGCTAACACAAATAAGATCTTCTTTAAAAGATTATACTATAATAGTCATGTATCTGTAAGATTTGAACTTTCTGCGCTAATCTGCAAGGTGTGTGACAATGACTCATACTCACATTCACACATGCACTGAAAGGTAAATTTTGGATCTCATCAGTCTTCCAATCAAACTCCCCCATTTCCTGCCATTTCTCCTACACTCTGTTCAACAACAAAAACTCCCTTTCCCCATTTCCAAAGCATACTCATTTCCATACTTTTTGCATTGCACTGATTACAAATTCTGAGTGGTCAACAGCGTTTATCATTTCAGCAGTTTAAGAGTTCCCCCTTTCTCTCCCAGCTTTCACACCTTTCCTGACTCTACTCCACTTCTGGCTTATTCTCCCAAGCCCACACAATACAGCTTCAGCAGCAACCTGCTCTCCCTAGACCTAGTCTGCCAGACAGGCAAACAACAAGACACACCTGACAGCAGCCTTTGCTTTTCCCAATACAAAAGCAAAATGTAAAGCTACCTTGGACTTGGAGACACCTTGTTCGCCCCTCCACAGTACACTATCAAAAAGGTGTATCTACTTTCAGCTCCGGGTTTATTGACAGTTTTTATCTGCAAAAGTAGGCAAGTAGGGAGTGGAGCCAACTAGATGGGATGTCTTAAACTGGCAGGGACCTGTGACTGCAATGCCAGCTAGGACACCTGCTTTAGGCAGGAGTGACTATGTTTGGCAATTCTGCATGAGTTCTGACTTCTTTTTCACCTGCTCAGGTCTTTCTAGAATCCCAGAGCATTTTAGATTATGAAAAGTTCATCAGCTAAGTAGCATAATCATTAAATCATAGATCAAACTTGTCAAGTTCAGTTCCATTTAGATGAGTAAGTAAGCATCAAATGTGGATGACAATATATAATAAATGATAAAAGTGAAGTAAACATTTTCAATCTTCACAATTCATTTAGCAGAAGAATTAAGGATTCATTAATGACAGTAAGTTACTTTTTAATAATATCTTTCAACAGAACATGAAAAAAGTCCCTGTGATTGTCATGGTATTTAATATAAAATACATGGTAAGATAAACGTCTGATTTTTAATTACTAGATCCCACTCTGTGAAGGCAGATATTTAGGCTCTAAAGCCATGTTGCACACACAGCAAATTGTCTGGACCTAGGGCTTTGCTACTGGAATTATAATTAGCCTGTCTGCAATTTTATCTGAAAAATGTTTCCTTGTCAGAACATGAAGAGATTTTGTTGTGGCAGCAAAGAAATTTCATAAATAACAGTAAGGATGACAGCCACAATATGGCAATCTCTTTTTACAAAATAAATATAAAAATAATAATAATAAAAATCAAATTAAAATACATGATTATGCTTAAGAAAAGTCTTAAAATATAAAATGCATAAGAACTCAAAAAGTAAAAAGTATGACATATTTTCTTGGGCAGGAAAAAGTATCAAGGTCTTCCTAGAAGTCCAGTGGAACTTTGAGTCTCCTGGAATACAGTTAGGTTGTCTCTGACAAGCAGCAAAGCAGCTCATCATTAACTGCAAAGCTGTCTCTATTTATTGTTTTTCTATTCTTTAGTTGGTACTTCTAAGAATGTTACTCAGCAGTCTTGCTTTAAGAGGTGGAAAAGTTTATCAGTTCACTAAATCCTGTTGCTTATTTTATTTGCCTCTTCATTGCAATTGTAAATATTGCTTTTCATTACCTGAATTACATATCACTCATAAAGGAAACTCTTATAGACACACAATGCTTTGCAAGGAGAATGACTGCATCCTGGCACAAAGTAGGTATTCCTGAGTCTTGCTAAATGTAAGCAGACACCAAGATCTTAAAGGAAGATTGGATCTCAGATTGCTGATACCACCAGGCTCTTGTTCTTCTTTGTCTGACAGGAGCTTCAGGCAGGCTTAAAAATAATTGTGTATCTGAACAGGTTTGGTGAGAAGTGGTGTAATAGGATTAAAATTTGGCCAACACCAACTCCCTCATATAATTATTAATATAAATAAGTTAAATATTTCCACCTATAAGGGCAATGTTTCATTAGCACTCTAGACAAATACTAATTGACCATTTTCTTATGCTGGAAAAGATCAGAATCAGTGGGTAATTTACATCACAATAGAGAACTTGGAAGGAAATCTACTGTTTGATCTTTGCTTCATTGAAGTGGGGATTGTTTTCTGTGTCAGGATTTTATTTTAAAGTTAACGTGTGTGTCCCAGTTTAGAAATGTTCCGGTGGATTCTTGTTGTCTCTCCAGAAAGTGACCCATATTGCAGCCCCAGGACAAGGCAGGTGCATAGCGTTGCTCTCTGTTCTCTGCCTGATCAATGATTTCTTCTATGTGTGCACTGGGATAGGGCACCAAGATCAATAGATTACAAGTAACAGGAATGAAAACAGGAATTGGAACACTGACTGGTTTGGGGATCATTACTTGTAAAGTGCCCACATATAAGTTCTAGAATACAAAAGAGACAGAATAGAGGATTCTACTGTCTCTTTAGTATATTGTAATATGAGAAAAATTGTGTGACAGTTAATGTGGTGATTATTTTAAGATTTTGTAAAACTAGAAAGTACATACTTTGATTAATTATACTGAACCTAATGTTCATTTATGTTACATGAAAAAGAAGGACAGCACTCATATTGATTTTCACAATCTGTGCTCAACAAAATATTCTTGAATGCACAAAGAAAGCTGAAACAGCTAACAGCTTCCATCTCACTCATGTCTTTTCTCAGCAGAAATTTGATCATTCACTTCAACTGCTTCAACTAGTTTCCCCAGGTAGCACTCACAAGAACACTGAGAAAAAAAAACAACTTTATAAGGGAAGGAACAATATGCTATCTGCCATCTGCTTTCAGTAGCTGTGTGTTTGAGGCATGCACCTAAATGTTCAGAAATACCTTCACATGCACATACTGTATTCACACTGTATTCAATGGTAAAGGATTAACAAATCTACTTTGCTGCAGTTACCCTGATCAGCTTCCATTAAAGTCAAGCAGAAAGTGTCAACGTATACATTTTTTTCACATGTGCTACAAGGGGAAAAACCTCAAAAGCAGACTTGCAGTAAAAATGTAAATTGGGTTACATTAAGATATATCGAGATTTTAGGCATGGGTTTCCACTAAAGTTGGTCATAAATATTTAAATGCTGCACATAGGCAGAAGTTAACAGTACTATTTGATGACCACCCTAACTTATAGTTTATTATTTCAGAATTCAGCCTAAAACCTGTTGTCTAGCAAAGCTTTGAGGCTGTAACATATACGTTAGGTGCCAAAAACAAATGTTGCCATAATAATACTGCAGTAGAATTTAAATGTATAAATGTACTGATGTACTCTTGTAGTTTACAGTTTACATCAATGCTACTTCTTTCCTCTTTTGTTTGACAAAAATTGCTAAGAAGAAAATGTCTCTGTATTATACCTTATTTTGGATAGTCCTCTCTTTTCTGTGATTCAAATATAAGCTGAGGACATGATTAGTGAGGGCCTGATGTTAAAGTAATTAAACTAATATTAGCATTTTATTCTGAACAGCTGGTGTTTGCTGAACCAAATCATTTTATGGAATCTCTATTAAGTGCTATGTTTGCTGTTCTGAACTTCTGTATGCTTTTGACCATATTCTAGGCTGTATTACATTTTGGATTTTTTTCCTCTGACCTTACTAGTTTACTAGTACTACTGAAACTGCCTGTACACTACTGAAGCGTAGTTCATGGTTATGTGTTTTAAGAATTTTGCAGACCAGTCATAATTACTTTAGTTCTTGAACTAGGAATTATTGAGTGACTTTCTCTGCTTTCTGATTAAACTTTTGTAGGGTTTGAGCTAAACATTTTAGTCTCAACCTCATTTAGTATCTGTTAGAAGTATATGACAACACTGTACCTACTAAAAACTTGGTAATTTCTCCCAGCAGACCTGACCTTGTCTCACCAGAAGTGCTGTTAGTGACTTGTGATTTAAGGAGGAAGAGACTGAACAATAAAAGATATATTTAGCTTGTCATTTTCTGAAAATAAATGTTGTTTCAAAATCTTCAAAGAAAATTTAATATATCTTTAATTTGTTTGCAGCAAGGATTTGCTATGAAAACAACTATATTTTTCCATTACTTTCTCATACTTTCATCTTTTTATTTTTACCAACAGAAAAAAAAAAAAAGAGAAAAAAAATCATGAATCTGCAAATATATTTACATGCCTAAGCTAAGATACCATGCCACACAGTTGCTATATATATTTGCCTCCCATCTGCTCTCTGTCAATTTTTTGTAGAGAAGCCATATGTTTCAGAGTCTTCCTTGAAGCATCCAGCTTATTTTTGTATGCCGAGATATCAGTTATCACACCTAACACGTGCAAAAGAGACCTGAGTTTTGATGATTAGAGTGGCTGTAAAATTAATGTGAAATTAAGAAATTAATGGTTTATGACCTAATAAAACTTTTCCATCTCTGATAATAATACCTAATGTGTAACCTAAAAATGACATCATATTATCCTTTCATCACTATGTAAAATTTATGACCAAATGTGTTATGTTTGCATTTTCTGGCTTGTGAGTTCCTGATTGTAATTCCATGGTTTGTGGTTCACAACTCAATCAACAAAGAGACGTGCATTACTACTCTGTTTTCAGTGGAAGCTTTGGGAGAGAGAAGTGGGTGAAGTGGGTGGACTAGGTGATGTCAGCATCTTTTACTTCTCTTGGAGTAATCTATTCCTTCCTCTATTAGAGGGTTTATTTGAGTGTCCACTGTTCTAAATAAGAACAGAACGTTATGCTCAGACAGTAAAACTGGTTATCAGTCCAATGTCCTCTTCATTTCATATAATTACGCTCTTGGGTAGAAGCTACCCAAATATCTGTGATGCCAGAACAGATGTCTGAATGCAGTAGCACAACTGTGGCACACAACTGAGCCTAGTTCTACTCACTCAAAGCTGAGAATAACTCTGAATGAGAGCCCAGAAAAACTCACCTCCATACATTTTTTTATGTCAGGATTTAAACGGTTTTTGAAGATCATTCATCAAGAGTATCACATCAACTGACAACTACTGTGGTAAACTTTCTCCTACTTTCTTTTGGCAGCTTACAGTGTGCTGCTATGGGTAACTCAGGCTTCTTTCTAGGTTATTATTCTGTGAAGAGCTAAGCACAACAAGAAATTCTAACATAAAAAAACCCCTCTATTTGCTACTTATTTACTCAAGTGATTATGTATTTCATTTCTGTCAAAACTTCTTTGTGTGTTGCTGCATTTTTTTTTCCTGGAATCAATGTATCTATAAGCAAGAAATGCCCTAAAATATTCATAGCCTTTTGACTGAGGCTGTAGTTTTATTTAACTTTAGTTTGCACAGAAGGAAAGATCTACTGGTGTAGATACGTAAATCTAAAGGACAGCACGAAGATGATAGATGAGCAAAGATGGTAGATACATAAATAAGGTTATTTAGAGAAAAAGTTTAAGTAAAGGAAGAGAATGGAGGACATGACCTATGGGGCACCCACAGGAAGAAGAGATATGGAAGGACTTCAAAAAGATATGTCAAGGAAATGATTAAACAGGCAGAAAGAGAGAGACACAGGTGACATCAGTCACAGAAGCAAAGATAGAAAAAGATTTCAAACAAAACAAAAGGCAGTGTAGAGGTCAAAGTTGATGAAAATATATTGGAGAGTCTGAGACTTTGTTAAAATGTCACTAAAGATTTTCGCAAAAATAGTACCCTTGGAATGCAAGACAGAAATTGCATATAAATAGTTGGGGAAATCCAGACTGCAGCAGTAAAGGCTATGTTTAATAAGCTTGAAGTAAAAGGGGGGAAGAATAGAGGGCAACAAATCAGGAGAAAATTTAAGAAAAGGTGTGGTATTTTTCAAAGAGCAAAGACTGCTCTTTTTGTACTGTGAAGTAAAACAACCAGAAAGTAGTGAGAAGTTATGTGGAAAATACAGGCAAGGGTAAGTGTGGTGTAGAAGAGTTTCAGAGATAAGAGAAGTCACAAGAACAGTTTTGGGAGAACTGGTAGAAAATATGCAGATCAACAGCAAGAAAGAAGGAAAACTGAATAATATATGAATAATAAAATGGGGGCTGTTTAGCATGGAGAAAAGGGGTCTGAGGAGAGAGCTTATGAATCTACAAATACCTGAAAGGAGGTTGTAGCAAGGTGTGTGTCAGTCTTTCCTCCCATGTAACAAGCAAGAGAACAAGAAGAAATAGCCTCAAGTTGCACCAGGGGAGGCTTAGGTTGGATATTAGGAATTACTTTTTTTTCACAGAAATGGTTGCTATGTGCTGGAACAGGGTGCCCAGGGAAGTGGTGGAGTCACCATGCCTGGAGGTTATTTGAAAGATGCGTAGATGTGGTGCTGAGGGACATGGTTTAGTGGTGACTTGGCAGTGCTGGGTTGGCAGTTGGACTTCATGATCTTGAAGGTCTCTTCCAACCAGAACAATTCTATAATACTGTGAATCCCCCCAAGTTATTTTGCCATGTTTAGCTTTCCTCTCATATATTTAAATTCCTTGATCAATTTATTAGCTATTTCAAAGAAGTGTCCTGCCATAGCACTCTAATTTGTTTTATTCAAGCCACCTCTGAAAAGCACTGATAATTTTCTCCTACTCTCTTGTTAAAATAGCAAGTGACAAGTCTTCCATTACTCTTTTAATTCAAGATAGATAGAATATCCAGTCAGAAATTATCACCAGCTTTGCAGCCATTTTTCCCCTGAAGAAACACAAAGCTGTAACACAGATAAATAGTAGCTTCTTACCTTACATTTTATCCTGACCTTAGATTGACTTAATAGAATCTTTACCTCTCTAAGGGAACAAGAGTCAGTTAGTACCACAGGGGCAGCATATGTTTTCAAAATTTTAGACAACAGAGCAATTTCCATTGCTCTGATGTAATTCCTTTTCAAAAAGCTTCCTGACTTCTAATAACAGATTCCATATGCTGTAAAACTGAGCACTATAAAATCACTATACATATAAGATTCTAATAAAATGAGGGGCAATCTGAATATTCAAACCAGAAAAACTATACTATAAATTACTTACACATAACCTTGTATTTCAAGAATGACCTTGGTCCTAATCAAGAACTTAGGGAAAAAAAGAAACAACTCTGGAGAGGTTTTTAAATACATACCTCATCAAGTTATTATAATTAAATCATCATTTTCATCAAGCAGTATAATGTGACCAAATTATCATGCAAAACTATTAATCACAGCACATATATATTTCAATTGCAAACAGTTTAGAATGCATTTATAAAAGTCTTCCTAATATAATTATGAGCTAAAATTATGTTAATATTTTGCCATTGAAGGAGAAGCTAACAATAGTGTAGAAAGTTTATTATTAAAAATATTATATCCTCAATCCTGAAAGTTATTGATATGGATAAGGGAATCATTTTGATATATGTTTACATGACTGTTGTATCAGTGATTAATAGAATGAAAAAGTTAAGCATATTCTATATATGCCCAAAATTAGGTACACTTTACATAAAGTTAATTTCAAAAACAGTCAGAGATCAATACCCACAGGCATAATCTCCCTCTACTTAAAATTTATACATCCTTAAAAAGGTTTGATTACTTTCTTATAGAAACCAGAGACATATTAATACACAGCATCTGAATGTGCATGCATAGCATACCCCATGTGAAGTTATCGTTAATTACATGAACTTTTTCTTATAGAAAATGAAACCATGTAATGTAGAGAATATAACTGAGTTCACATATTCTGTAACAAGGATGCAGTCTGCTAAGTAAATTAATCCCTGATAAAAAATATTTTGAAAAAAAAAAAAAAAAAGTAGAAATTATTAAATTGTAAGCAGTTCAGGCTCCAGCGGACTCTGCAGCAGAGAGTGTCAAGGGCATCTTGTCTTCTCAAAATCAGCCAAACCAACATCACCTCAGAGAGCTGGGCTGCAAAAGGAAGAAAGCAGTCATGGTGTACTTTGCTTCTTCAACACGGTAAAATATTAAGTAATGCAATAATAAAGTGTTAAGATGGATGTGCTTTCAGATGAAATTATACCTGAAGACCTCTTCCCTAAGAATGAATACAAACTGGTTTACCTCAACTTCACACCCAAGCGGACCTCTGAAAGTAAATGGCACAGGCAGTTAGCAGATTTGGCTTTGAAACTGGCTCTGGGATTATTCTGCAGGGAAAAACAAACAATGTAAACTCTAGCTCAGAACCAAAGGAATCATTTTAAGAACTTCTTTTATGCCAATAAAGGACAAGGTGAATTCTTATTTGATCTGTCTTACTCTGCCATAGTCTTGCGTTGCTTGTTAGAGAGATAAGGGTGTAGATTGTATCATTGATGATTCAACTGCTCAGGAGGACAGACCAGAGGCCAGTCTAGTGTTTGTACACAGTCGTTGACTGGTGATGATATCCTTATAGCATAGGGGCCTCTTTTTAATTTTCCTACATTTATAAGAGAGACTGCTAAGATGATTTTATGATTTTTGCAAAGCTCAGGAGAATTGAAAATCAAGCCTATTTTGACAATGACAGAAATTGGTTCTAATTCAACATTTCAGATTGTTTTGGTAATATGCAATTACTTAAGAAAGAATTTACCTTTCTAGCAATGGAGCTTAGTACAGAGATAATTTATGGGAATTGTTTCCTTTGAGAGGACCAGTTTTATTTTGCTTGCTCTTTATCCTTATTTTCAAATACTGCTGCCCACACAAGTAATACAAGGATCTTAATAAACAATGAAATCTGTTGTTGGACTTGATGAAAAGGTCATCTTGATTGTAGCTTCCGATTAAAAAATATTACCATTACTCCAATGTAGTGAGCAGGTAAAATACAATTTGGACAGCTGTATCTCAGCGGTATGTGGAACAAGACATTGTTTATAGCAATAAAGCTCTGTGGTGCTTTTTATTAAGTTGCTAATCTGTAAAACATCAGCTCTATCAAACTAGTTAAAAATGTTAACCAGAAGAACATCTGACTCTGACTTCTGACATATAGAACTTGGTTGACAGTGACAATCTGGCTAAGGAACATGTCTTCATGAGTTATAATATAGCTGGAATAACTAAAATTGGATTTGAGGCCTGGAGAGTTAACTAGATATAAGCTCCATTCATTGGGGAAGGAGACCGTTAGAGAAGTACACACTCACAAGAAATCAAAATCAGAGAAGGAGAGTCAAAAGGAAGTGTTCAGGGTATCTAAAGCGCATGGATATATACTAAAAATGTAATTGCAATTTTAAAAATATGCTAAGGACAATCTAGCCTTAGTTTCTTTCCTGACTTACCTTAAATTATAATGCCTCACTTTAACTAATAGCAAATACAGAAGACATCACCTGAGGTCAGGCAATGTAAACAAGTTCTTTCAAACAACTCAGTGAGAATCTGTGATTATTCCAATTATATTAAATGAAAATGGCAAGGGCATGGGCTTCACCACTGATCCAGAATTAACTCATATTCTCCCACTGGTTGATACTGGAAGGAACCTTGGGATCACCTTGTCCACTGCCCCTGCATTGTGGGCAAGTCAAAGCAGGTTGTTCAGCGCTGTTTACCATCATATTCTTAATATCTCTAAGGCTGTAACCTTCACAACCTCTCTCTGGGAAGCCTGTACCAGTGCTCGGTCACCCCCATAGGGAAACGTTGTTCCATGTGTTCATACAGAACCTTCTGTGTTTCATTTGCTGTGCATTACCTCTTGTCCTGTCATTGGGCACCACTGAAAAGAGTCTGGCTCTGTCTTCTTTGCACCCTCCCTTCAGGTATTTGTATAGAGTGCTAAGATCCCCCCTGAGCCTTCTCTTCTCCAGGCTAAAAAGTCCCAGGTCTCTCAGACTTCCCACCTATGAGAGATGCCCCAGTCCCTTCACCAACAGAATGTCCCTGTGCTGGACTGTCCCCAGTACCTCCATATCTCTCTTTGACGGGGGAGTCCAAAATTGGACACAGCACTTCAGCTGTGGCCTTAGAAGTGCTGAGTAGAAGGGAATGATCACCTCCCTTCACCTGCTGGCAACATTTTGCCTAATGCAGCCCAGGATACTGTTAGCTGCCTTTGCTGAAAGGGTGTATTTTTGGCTCGTGATCAACTTGGAGTCCACAGGGACCTCCAGGTCTATCTCTGCAGAGCTGTTTTTCAGCTGGTTGGCCTCCAGCATGTACTGGTGTATGGTGTTACTTCTACTTAGGTGTAAGACCTGATATTTCCTTTTGTCTAATTTCATGAGGTTATTTTCCCAATTCTTCAGCTTGTCCAGATGAAAGGCAGCACAATCATCTAGTTGCCACTGTCAGCCAGTCCTCCCAGTATTGTATCATATGTGAACTGGCTCAGAGCGCATTCTGTTCCATTGTCTGGGTTATTAATGCAGATGTTAAAGAGGATTGGACCCAGTGTTGACCACTGGGGTACACACTAGCTACTGGCCTCCAACTAGACTAAGTCCAGCCATCCAGCTAGTTTTCTTTGCACATCATTTTCTGCTCATCCAGCCCATAATTCATCAGTTTCTCCACAAGGATATTGTGGGAGGCAGGATTGAAAGCTTTACTGAATTCTAGGTGCTCAGCCCTCAAATACCAAGCCAGTCATTTCATCATAGAAGGTTATCGAGCTGGTCAAGCATTACTTCCCCATTTTGAACTCACACTGATGACTCCTGATCACCTTCCTGTCCTTCATGTGACTGGAAATGGTTTCCAGGATTAGGTGTTCCATTAGCTTCCAGGAATCAGGGTGTGGCTCACTGGTCTGTAATTCCATGAGTCCTTTTGAAGTCCCCTTGTCCTTTTTGAAGATAGGAGTGACATTTGCTTTCCTCCAGTCTTCAGGCACCTGTCCCAATTGTCGTTTTCTTTCACAGATAATCAAGAGTGGCCTCACAATGACATCAGTCAACTCACTTATGGGTGAATTCCATCAGGGTCATGGACACATGTATGTCCAATTTGCTTAAGTAGGCTCTAAATTGATCCTTTTTCACAAAGAGTATTCTTTGCTCAAGACTTTACCCCTGGTCTCCAGGTCCTTGGGTATCTGAAACCAGTATTACTAGTAAAGACTGAGGCCAAGAAGATGTTTAATATCTCAGTGTTTTCCATGTCCTGTATCACTAGGGCATCTGCCCCACATTTTCCCTAGTCTTCCTTTTGCCATTTATGTACTTACAGAAGTCCTTCTTATTGTATTTGACAACCCTCATTAGATTCAGTCATGAATGCCAGCAGCAGTATATTTTGGAGAACATTACCTGTCTTCCATATTCCCAGCCATTGCCCTCAGACCTCTATAGATCTCCCTCTGTATAAAATTTTTTATACTCTAGAGGTTGCCCCTGACAGTACCATGAATGTCCACATGAAAAAGCATCAGGGAGTCATAGTCAGAGGGCTGGACAGGACTCAGCTCTCTCCTCACAACATCCCAAATCTGGACCACCCACAAGCAGCAAACTTATGTAGATAACAGGCTAGGGTTGGCATACCTGTACTATTCATGAGGACATTTCTTGACAGAGTTTCCACTCAGGTCAACATATTCCCAGTTAAAATCCCCAAATGTAGTTCAGTCAGAATCAGCAGGTCTCGACAAGCAGAAAGAGCTATGGTGCCAGGTAAATTTAGCCATATCAAGTTATGCTATGTCATGTTGCTCATTCTGAAGTCAGCCTAGTGGGCTTTGGTCCATTCTTTTTTCTAGAATAAAATGTGTAGGAGACTGAGGAAATGAAAAAAACAGATCTCTCAGAGGAGAAAGTGTGTTTAGCATCATGAAAGTAGAGAAGGAGAAGATGCTAGTGTCAAATAAGGAGAACACAGGAAGAGATGGGAACAGAAATCATCCAGGATACATTTGATTTATAAATCTTGATACAATGACAGAAAGAAACAAGTTTTATATAAGCCACAAGGTGTTAGTGGGAATTGAACAGGTCATATACTGAAAGAATTTGAACTGAGGATGACTCTTTGTTGGGGGACTGGTTTTAAAAAATGAGAAACATTTTTCAAAGTAGAACAGAGCACAAAAAGGCAAACAGAGTAGTATAGGGCAAAGGAAGAAAGATATAAAGAGAGGTTGATAGAAATAAAAGATAAAACCGAAGCATGCATTCAAGGTAGAAATGAGCTAAAAAAGAGATTCCATCTGGATTTATGGACAATAATAAGGATGGACATAAGCTCATAAATCAAGGGTTATTAAAGTCTGTCCAGCTATCTGCATACAGATAAATGTGTGATATGAGTCTAACTGGAACTTTGATAGAAGGTAACAATTAAAAATATATTAATATCAAGGGATAAAATTTGTTTTTAGAACAGACAGCCGGTGTAGTGATGCTCAGGCAATTAAGACAGAGAGGGAGCATTACAAGTGTGATGTATAGGCAGGAGGCTGGTTTTGCCGATATCTCTCTTGTGTATTCTTCAGCCAAAAAAATGTTTAGAAGCTTTGCAGCTGAACAGATCACTATGTGGGATGTATTCAGAGAATAAAAACAGACTCCTTAGGCAATCACAGGCTTATGGGCCAGATTTTTTAACACCTTAAGATGCAGTGGAAATCATTAAAGTGCTTATTCCAGTCAGGGGACAACTTGTGCTATCTTCTTTTATATTTGCTAGTGTCTGTATGGGTGGTGGGAGAAATGTTATTCCAACTAAATACTTAGCTGCAGTTGAACATGCCTGCATAAAACAATATCCTTTGTGTCCAAAATCCCAGAGGCTGTGATTTAGTCACATCTTTTTCTTTTTTTTTTTCACTTTTGTATTCAGACTCATACTTTGTTTTCCCTAATATTACATTATTAGTATTACATTTTTTTTCAGTTGCCATTTCCGATTGTAACTATCTCTTCTGATTCATAGGGATAAGCATACCAGTAGATATCAGTCAGGGACATCTCAGTGCATTCAGTTTGTTCTCCAAGCACCCAGACATGAAGAAGATCCATAGAGAATCCAAAAGAGATCTGGGACATATAGCTAATCCACTAGAATATCCCTCCCCTTGGAAAGGGGGAAAGGCAGAATTTAAGAAAATGTTTGACATCTGCCAGTTAACAACTCTTCAGCATTAAGGATTTAGGCCACCTGTTTTCCAATGAAGATACCATGAATGGGATTCATGGCAATCTTTTCATACATGACCTAAGCAAACATATTTTATCTCTTTTTCATTGTATTTCAACTATATTCATATGTTCTTTTTCCATCTACTTGATGTGTTTCTTTCAGAGCTGATGAGTATCTTCCAGACCTTAATAAAAAGAAATTAGATGCCTTCATTGGATTATGATTCAAGACTTTGGGTCTTTGAACAAGGCTTTGCATGTCTTTTCAGTTGATTTTTAAACACTTGTCACATACAATACAGTGCAATTGTTTCTTAGCTTTCATGACACTGCTTGGAATTAAAAAAAAAGATGCATATTCAAAGCATGCTACTAACAGCAGAATACCTTCGCTGCAACTATTACCTATTAGTACTGTAGTTGTGCCAAGAGATTGCAGGCATGAAGGAGGACTTCATTGAGGTAGACATTGCTTAAATAATAAAATAAAGATGATTCTTCTAGGTTCTTTAAAAGCTCTTTTTTAAGAGCTTGCTGGTTTAATTCAGTTACTGAAGACTGGAATACAACTGCTGCATCTGAATTTGTTAGGGGGAGCCAGAAACAGAGGACTCACAAAATGCCACATTCCAGAAACATGGTCACCTATTCACCAATATTTTGAGGAGATATTTCTGCCTTATTTCAGGAATGATAGGGGAAAATGTATTTGTCCCGTGGAATGATTTTGAAGAAACAAATAAAGATAACACATAACCTAACAAGAAGTAGGGAAACAAAACCTATGGTTTTGTAAGAATCCAGAGGAGAGGAGAGGAGAGGAGAGGAGAGGAGAGGAGAGGAGAGGAGAGGAGAGGAGAGGAGAGGAGAGGAGAGGATAATAATAATATACTGTATTTTTTCATACAGATGCATGTGTGTATGAATATGCACACATACATATTAGAAATTTACATCTGAAGAAGTCATCAATGAAATTACAGACTTCTGATTTAAATTATTGTATTAATCAGCATCTTTCTTTTGCTGATACTTTAGCTGATCCTCTCAGCTTAATTTAAATTAATTTACCATACCATGCTATGGTTCTTCTGACTTAAGTAACACATAAAACTCATGTTAACCATTAACATGTTAAAGTGATAAGCAGCAAGAGTTCCGATGAAAGCCTGTTCTGATGAAAGGAACAGCGTATTAAATTCCTGTTATGTGGTAGCACAAGGTCACTTTGCAGGTACATTGCTTTCTCTGTCTCTTTGTGCTCTGCATAGATTCTCACAGCAATAACACTCACTCAGATGACAATAATGGGGCATCTCTTACACATATGCTATGTCAGCTGTGAAAAGAACAGCACATGCTACAGAGAAGCAGCCTGAGAGTTGTGGCTCAGAAGTGCTTTAGAATGACTGAAAATGGCTGAAGGAATGACAGCATTAGCAGGCACACAGGATTACCTGTGTAAAACAGCACCATGCAGCAACCGTCTCCTTATGGACCTCAGGCCCTGCAAATGCACATTTCTGGGAGACTGGCTTTAGCATGTCTATTTTCTGAGATCATTCTCCATCATCAGCTGTTTCTGACTGTTTCTTCCATAATTGAGAAACACATTCAATATTTGTAATTTTTTAGGACAGCCACAGCTCTAAGGGGAAAGATGTCCAGCCTGTGCTGTTCCCACATGTTCTCTAGGCTCTATTTCACAGCCAAGATAGGGTTGACTGTGCCCAGCAGATGTATCCTATGTATATAAAAAATAGCACCCAAAAGGTCTGCTGAATAATGAAGAAGCAAAGGCTTTGCAATAAGCAGCTAGTGTTCTGGGATTTCGAAGGTGAGGCAGTATTTTTCTTTAATAATAAGAGTTTAGACAGCTGGGGGTTTTTGAGGCACATACCAATTCTTTATGCTTTCTGGGATGTGACAGCTTTCTTACCCTGTGTCGTTGAGCTCAGCTCCAAAGTTTTCACCCCAATTTCTGACTTTTGAGGTTCAACATCTGTTGAACTATGTGAAGGGATAGTTTGTTTTGATGTTTGTGTTGGGAACCATTATTGACTCAGCGTCTCCTTGCAAATCACGCGTGACTGCAAAGGTGATTTATGAGGCATGAGGAAGATCCAGGAAGCACGGGAATAGAGAGTCTGGCTTGGCAACACCAAATTAAAAGACAGTTGTATTTCCAAATATTATTTACAGTGCCATCTTGTGATGTTGACAAGTAGTGTCTTAAGTGAGCTTCTGAAGCCATTAGGATTCCTGTAGGGCAGCAGAGTTCAGATTACAGAAGCTCCAACAGCACTGCAAACCAATGGTCACTTGTACACCAGGACACCGCACCGGTGCCTTCCTTTTTACTGTTGCCAGGGCCAGTGGCCAGATTTCTTACCCATGTTAGTGTCACCAGGTGGTACATGGGCGAGTCTGCTGTGACTGAAATATCGCTAAAATTCAGACCTCTGCTTTCCATATTTCCATTGGGTATGGAAAACCTGTCCTGAAAAGCACCCTGGCTCATTGGTGAATTGTAAGTACGTGTTCTTTTTCACTTTCTTGAGTAAACAAATGCTTTCTTGAAGGGACTATGATGCTTAAGTCCTACAGTAATCATCCTAACCCTACATGGTGCCACATGGAGTACAGTTAATCTAGGTTGGAGCTAATTAGAATTTTGGCAGTAAGGCTCACCATATTAAAAATAAAATACACAGCACTGCATAGCAAATCGTTTCTCGGTTAACACAAAGCATTTAACAAACTCAATAGCTATGAGGAACATAGGTAATAGTAGTCGTTTGAATACAATATTTTTAATCTTAATGGTGCTACTTCAGAAATTCAATTTTCACAGAGATGAACCAGAAATTATTTTCTGCGCATTCCCTGATAATAAATTGTACAGCTGGTCTAAATTCTCACTGCAATTATAAAAAGGATTTAATGTTTGATTTGTGAAGTATTCTCTCATTTGTAGTTAATCAACCTCGCTAGTTAGTTGAAGGCCCTTGGGCCCAAATCCCCAAAAGGACTCGTATACAGGAAAGACAATTTTAAACCAAACTGGATTTTAAGATAAATGTTGATTTTTAGTATGAATGCAGTTGTAGTACCTTCCTTTCTACTCACCTTCATTTGGACTCGAGTGGACATCAGTCAAGTAACAGGTCAGCGTGCACCAAAACCCTGGAGCTAATGAAAGGTATCTCCTGGGGAAACTGTCAGTAACTCTATAAACCCAGGATAGCTTATCACAAGTATCGCCTAGTAACGAACATTTGTGATGCTCACATTAACAAAAGTAAAGGTTGCCCAGTTCAGCCCTAGTTTCTATTGTCAGGATAGTTGCAAGCTGAGAGCTTATGAAATTCCATCCCAGCCATGCTGTCTGCGGGTTATCCTTTCAATGTTATTACACACACTTATATAAGAAGATGTTTAATCCAGCACTGGAGTTTTTAAGCATATGCAAAATGAGTACTAAAGAAATTGTTTTGCTCAGAATTACTTGTTTTCTGCTTTGATGCTTCTATGGTTTTCTCAGATCCTACCCTTTCTTCTTCTACATCCCAGATTGTTGAAATTTCTGAGAATTTTCTCGTAGCACTTTGAGCCCAGTCCAGTAACATAGTGCTGAATAAGATTGTAATAATAATTGATGGTATTTTGATGTTATAGTCCCACATCTGTTCTTTTTAAGCATAAATGTTTCAAGTCTGAAGAATGATTTTCAGAGTATGCAGTCCCAAATGATAGGAGTTCTCCATATAAGAACATTTACCAAACTTTAGCTTAATATATTCGACTCATACCAATGAGACTATGTAGCAAAAATACAGACTAAGACATAAATCATGATAAACTCATTCTTCAGGAAACATTATTTTATGAAAAGGGATATATAACTTGAATAATGAAGCAGGGAACTAAACTTGAGCACTGAAATACTGGTCATTCAGTTATAACAGTAAGAGCTAAGGTAGAGATTCCTGTCACAGAGTTTTGTGGTATTACAGCATAATCTTCTATGGAGTGATCAAGGTACATTAGCATTTGTATTTTACAGACTGCTCATTTGTAACATGACTCAGATCAGATATACAGAAATTTAGTTGTGCTAGCATGAAATTAGGTGTTTTGAATTTATCTTTCTTTCAATTAGGAAAAAATAACTCTTGGAAAAATTCACACTCTCTAGGGCAGACTGGCACTGGCCCCAGGGTTTTTTTCCCTGCATGACAAGCTCTGACCCTGGCCTGAGGGCTCCATCCAGGAGAGCATCTCCCTGCAGGGCAGGTCCCAGGCCTTCCAGGAGATGGGAACAGGGACGGGCACCCCTCCAACAAGGCTCCAGGCTGAGCTGAGACACCTCCCATGGGCCCTTGGCAGGAGACAGTGGGGTGGGGGTCCCAGGGGAGGCAGGTCCCAGCCATTGAGGCCTGTGAGCATCCCCAGGACCCTGACAGAAGCAGACTTGCACTGCTCATATGCTCTCCTTGAGACACTGATAGTGGGATACTTGGGAGGCCAAGTACTGGGCCAGAAGGACCCTCCCTTGAGGGAGCACTGCAGTTCTCAGGCTCTTGTATTTTAGCATGGGTTTGCACAGGAAGCAGCTCAAGTGTTTCTGAAAGTAAGTGGAAAGAGCAAAAAGAATCTGGGGGGGGATGAACAGGCATTGCTCACCTCTAAAAGGTCTGCAACCACTGAGGTGAGGAGCACATCCTGCTTCACACTGGGAGCTTGATCTTTGAGCCTCGCTACCGTCAGAGATGGGGGGTTCTGCCATCCTGTGGAAACAGCTGAAAACAAGAGCACAGAACAATTCAGGACTTCTTTCCAAGAAGAAAACCTCATGATACACAATGTAGTAGCAACTATCTCTTGGTGCATTGGTAAGGAACAGTGAGGAAATCCTGCACGATCTCTATGTCTCTGCAGAGTTCATGCCAAGAGAACCAAACCCCTTGCCTTTGCCTCTGACATCACCACAGACAAATGGTACAAATGCCCTTATTTACACCATCTGAAAGTCTGCACCAATTCTGGCACCAGTGTACAAACTGCACACAACAGCACCTCCCTTAGTCTTTCCATACTCAAAATACTAAATGCATAGAAGACTCCTCAAAGGTTTATACAAGATGTGAACATCCTCCCACAAACTGAGATAAGCAAATAACTCTGTCTCATCCCATGTGGTGGACAACAAGGGAGGTGAATCGTTATGAGCCCCAGAAGAGGCTCTCCCTGCACGGCAGGGCTTGCAAAGGCAGGAGAGTCACAATGTGAAATCTACACAGTGGACAGAAATTCAACAACAGCAACCAAAGAAAGAGCTAAAACCAAAACAGAAAGTCAAAGGAGACAAATGCAGAAGGGAAAACACTTTTAGCAATGCATTTTTCAGACATCAGAACAATCACCCAGGCTTGAGTATTAGTGGAAGCAGAAACTTTATCAACCAGCAAGTGCAAGATAATAGGCACCAAACTTTCATGGCAATGAATGCACAGAGGGGGTGCTATTTCTCCCAGTAAATTTTAAAACATCTTATGCTGGAGACAGAGCTGCTGACCACAATTCAGTGTCCTGACCGTTTCCACGTGTGAGTGACTTTTATGAGTATTTCACCTGCACTTGCTGCAGCAGTTCTGCCAAACTAATCCCAGCCCTGGCTGCAACGAGGATAAACTGCAGGTCTGGAAGGCTGTGAAAGACTGAAACACATATAATCAGACTCAACTGAGACGTTTTGGCAGATGCTGTGTTTATCCTCAGCAGCTTTTGAACGTCAATTCAAAACGATGCCACAACCTTTTTGGCTTAGAATGAGCTCAAGACCACAAAGCGAAATGATTAGACAGTTCTGGGGGCGAAAAAAAGAACAGAGCTGTCAAAATGTGCTTTGGAAGAGAAAGTTTTCAACATTGTTAGGAATGGCTTTGACAGAAGCGATGTCAAAGGCTGCAGCTTAGTTGTTGCAAAAAGGGATTAAGAAAACTTGGGAGAAATAAAAGTTATTCCCATGTTTCCTGAGTGTATTTTTATATTTAACAAGGTCTGAGCGAACATATTCAGCCTAGCAAAATAATACGTATATGTACTTCAAATTCAGAGTGCATTGCTTCAACTTTCTAGGCCCGAAATCTCATGGTATCTTTATCTCCTAAATTAAAAAGCTGGTTAGTAATATTTTCCTCTGCATCAAGTGAAAATAAAACCATTTGACTAAGCTAAAATACCCAAGTCAAAGCTATCGTTCATGGTCGGTTTTGTGTCATTAACTGTCTGCTGTTGGGAAGGATTCAGGGAGAAATCCCAGCCACTTCTGCTGTGGTGGGGAGAGAACTAGAACTGTCCTTCAGGGAGGTCTAAGCATCACTATCAGTGCAGCACAGAGAAGCAGGATCTGGATGAAGCTCACTTCAGTTGACCTTTTCACCATGGACAGCTGCTCCTGGTCCCTGGCAACAAAACTGATGTAATGATGTGTTGCTGCCAGAAAGGAGAGGATGGTTTTGGCTATTACACACATGACCATAACTTCTGCAGAGCACATTGTCTGCTTCCGCACAGCTGATCGCAGAATCTTGAGGTGTTTTGGCTCTGTCATCTTAATTTTATTTATTTATTGCCACTTTCCATTTTTGTCCTGTATAAGCTTTTTTACCAGTAGCTCCATTTTTCCAGACCGCTGACAAGCACATGAAAAAGAAAAGAATCAAGGTTTGAGCTCTGTGGGGCTGTTCTGGAGACTCCTTATCAGAGGTTTAACTGAGACTTCATTTGCTGAGTGTCATGTTGATTTTGTCACCTCCCAGATATTTCGTTAAGACTTATCTCAAGTAAAGAAGTTTGAGTATTATAAATTCACACTATTATCCTTTAATCAACCAAAATTACAGAAAATATAATGTGAAGCTGGTTTGATAGGATTATTGTCCATCAATGCGAATGAACTGCATTAGTTATGCTACTCTATTTTAATTCTCTATTAATTCAGTTTTGTATTATCTGTTCCATTATTTTTTCCAAGGATTTATGTCTCGGTGACAAGCCTATAATAACTTGGGTCACATCTTTTATTCTCTTTAAATACTGGCACATTAGCTGTCTTCTGCTCTCCCGAAACTTCCCCTGTTGCCAGAGTTATTGAAAACCACCAACAAGAGTCGAGCTCCTCAATGGTTCTTTTAAACCTGTCAGATCAGCCAAAAACAGGTCAGGTTATCCAAACCCCCTAGTTTGAAAATCTTTCATTTCCTGTTCCAAAGGGAGAAAGAGTTTCAAAGTTCCTGAAGCACATACAGCTCCTACCCCTTCAAATCCAGCCAGTAAGAACTGGGAATGCTCAGGATGCCCCATCACTTGGAATAAGCCATAGAGAGCAATGACAAGAATCATTATTGACTGTGATCTGACTCTTTGACCTGTAAGTTGTTACAGCACAATTGTTTCTGGTTTAGCAATGTGGGAAATGAGATGTAAGGAACCTTATCTATGCCACAATGCACATAACAAAGGTAACATTAGTCAGAAGGTCTGAGTCCCAGCATGCCTAACAGCAACCAGCAGCTCCCGCCACATCCTCCCCGGTGTCAACCAGGGGTTCCAACTACAACTCATCACAGCAAAGCACAAACGCAAACGTACAACTGCTTATTATTAGCTGCTTAACTTTTTTTTTGGAATCACAGTGAATAATACTATGAAAAGGGCAGAAAATCCATTAATTGCTGATTTTTTTCCATTTCTTCTGTACAAACGCTGGCTTCTGCCTCAGTGACATTTTTTTGAAAAGCAGTCAGTACCATGATGTACAAGAACTGCAAGCAATTGTAAAAATAAGGCTGATTATATATGAGGTGTTTATGTTGTCTTTTTACGGGGATAATGGCAAAAATAAGTAATGCAGACACGCATATCAATATTGTTAGGAACCCAGAAAGAACAGCTAAGCACATTGCATGCCAAACCAGGCCAGTGCAGTATTGAAAAACAACATTTGTTTTGTTTATTTGTTGTAAGGCTGACCTCCTGAAACATGCAAGTATGCATGAGCTTAAGAGAATTATGAAGTCAAAGGCAGAAAAATAAATTAAAGCTTTAAATAAATGTTTGATATAGTCTGGTCCTAAAACAGTCACACTTCTATATAGAATTTTCTGAGATATGTTCAAGTAGGAAAGCAACTGAGACCAACTAGTGTCACTGAAAACAAGCTATAATGTTAAAATATTGAATTGCTCTTGGCCAGAGTAGTTAATATGAGTTATAAATTCGAATTCTGTTCCCTTATGCTTAGTGCTTGGAAATGTGGTGTGATCCAGCAACAATAAGAAATCCATGTAACTTGAATAGTGTATTTGCTTCTTTGTGATTTAGCATTCTAAAACACTTGGGCAAAAGAAAGGCTGCATTAAGAGACCATCCAGTGACTCATACTCAGAAGACAGGCAATACCATATCTGAGATTGCTTTTAGAATGGTTCAGCTCAGCTGTGTGAATCCCCTCCCAAACAACAGGTCATTTAATGAGTGCATTCTCTTTCAGGAGACCTCTGCCAGGACACTACAGGCACTCTGAACTTAACTACTATGAAAAAATCAGGTCTGAGGTACCTCAACTTAGACATCCAAAGGTAGTGAGCAATTCTGGCTATACTTCCTTTGTTTCCATCTAAAAGGTGTGGAAGAACTGAAATCTGTATACAGCAGTTGAATACCCCTACAAGGTGTATGTTCACTCTGAATACCCCTACAAGGTGTATGTTCACTCTGAATACCCCTACAAGGTGTATGTTCACTCTGAATACCCCTACAAGG
>WUAM01000383.1:831332-844636 GCA_024336885.1 Actenoides hombroni
TCCTCCCCCTCCGGCCAGGAAAAACTCTCCACCGGCTCGGCTCGCTGCCGCTTTCCTACGGTATTAAAACAAATAAACATAACAAGTGCTGCGCGGACTACATTTAGGCTTTCACACACACGCAGATTCCCAGCCCCGCGTAGCGCGAGAGAAGCCGCCTTGGTTTGCGCTGCCTTCCCCCTGGTTTCTCTCAGCCCCTCAGCGGGACGAGGCGCAAAGCGACGCTGAGGGGGCGGCGGGCGCGGCTGCGGCGGCGGGAAGCTGCCGAGCCCGCCTCCGCCACGTCGGCCACCGCCCCCGGCCCGCTGAGGGGGGGGGAATCGCGGGTCCATGGCGGCCGCGGCCGCGCCTGCTTGCCGCGGCTGAGCGGGAGAGGGCGGGAGCGGCGGCGGGACGGAGGGCTCTCGCTCGGAGCCGGGAGGAAAAGCGTCAGGGCGAAGGGAAGCTAAGACGGGCGAATCTTCGTTTTCCAGCCCAGAGGATTCTCTGTTACCCCACAAGCGAGCCCTCAGGGCTCCCTCAGTGCCCCAGTTTCCAAGCCAGCAGTTTCCCCGGTCGGGCTGGCACCGCCAGCTTGCTGTTCCCGAGGGGACGCTGGTTTTCCCCAGCAGATTTCCACTTCCCTGTGGAAAACACACCGGTGGCTTCCCAGTGCTTGCTGTGAAATCGGGCCCCAGAAATGGCTAATGCCGGCCAGCAGATAGGCCTGTGTCACATCAGGGAGAGGGGCTGTCGCCAGTGTCTTATTCGCTTCTGGAAATGTCGGTTTCCAGGGCAGCTCTTTTCCACATGCAGCCCAACACCGCACTCTACACCATTGAAGTTCCTGCTGAAATACCTGTATTTTGTGGAGAACTCAATGATTAGTATCTCTTTGAAGGTCCCACTGCTGAGCAGTGGCGTTGTAGTCAAAGTGATCTGAAGCAAAACTCTTCACCATTTTTGGGCTATTATTATTATTATTATTATTATTATTATTATTATTATTATTATTATTATTATTAATTTATGTAATACCGTTCTGTGCTAAGTACTTGTGACTCCGTGTGCTTAAGGAGCTTACTGGGTGGGTTCCAAAGCAAGGACGTTGCAAAGCAGGAGAGGAAAGAAAAAGCCTGCTGCTTCTTAGCACGTTACGGAGGGCTCGTGGAAGAAGTTGTTGTACTTAAGCATACAGAAGAAGGGACAGTAGGTGGGTGTCAGGCGTGTGCCAAGTGAAGCCAGTGGGAACAAGAAGCTAAATTCACAATGGGGATTGAGAAGGTGCCAGCAGTTCCTAAGGTGCTTCAAAGCACCTTAGCTCTTAGCTGCTCCGACACCTAAGAGCATCCACATGTCTGAAATAAGAGACCTGTTCCCTCCCGAAATGCCTGGCATCAGCAAAGGGACAGGGATCTGTCTGAAACAGCCATAGGAAATGCGAAGGAGAGAGCCACAAGTTAACCCCAAGGGACTTAGGCTCAGATTCTTAGAGGTAATTAGGTGCCTTTAAATACAAGTTAGACAGCTAAATCTTTGAGGCTCAAGATCTTACTAAACTAACTCTGGACTGGAGGAAGTCTCCTTAACTGATACACAGCCCTTGAACCCTTTCCGGGATTTGGATCCTGGTTTCTCTTTCTGAACCTGAACAGGGCATAATTTTATTATGATGGCAATTAGGCTGGCGTGGGGAGGACTCTAATAGTGTCCTGGAAACAAGGGATAGACGTGTGGGTTGGATAGGAAATGGTATAATGATTGGTCTCTCGTGGGGGAAAAAAAAAACCAACTTGCTTTTAGTCAGTGCTGAGGTATTCCTAAGGTAAAAAAGCCAGTGAAAGTAAGGAGAGAAAGGCCTAATTTATCCTGTACTCCTTTCACACCTATACTCCCATGGTCTGGAAATATGAGAGACTTGCTTTTATTCCTCTCAGGCATTAAAAAAAACCCTTGAAATTGCAGCCAGAATAATTTACACTACACGTAGGAATCCTATAGTATGTTAAATCAACCCCTTGAAATATTTGTATGCCGCCTTTGGTTTGGGTCCTGGGCACATACTGCATTCCACACACAAGCCTTGAGGGGTTCAAAAGGATTCGTAGCATACATTTTCTGAGAGTTACGGGATTAGAAATATAGTCGTATATTTGCTGCTGTGCAACGTTCAGCTTTTAGTAAATTACCTTCTTCCTTTGTCTCTCGCTGTCTCTCTCCTGTCCCTGCTGTCTACTGTCATAAAATCACATCTTTTCTCTCTAGGAATCTTGACATTGATTGCTTTGACATTATTTGAGGTATAATCCTCAATATTTATGAACTCTTTCCTGCTATAACGTTATGAGGTAACTAAAGAAGAGCTAAATTTAAAAGCATCAAAGCTTGTTTTCATACAGTGTGAGAAATCCCCAGTAATAGAAATGTTTCTGTGATTCAAGACCCGGTGGAAATAGTTCTCTTTCAAGTTCCCTGAAGCATTTACAGCCCCAGCGTTACAGTTTAGCAACATTAAATGAAATACCAGCTAGAAATAAGATGTCAAAATGTTTCTTTTCAGTCACTGATGGAGTGAGATTCGGAAGGATTCATTTAATTTGGGGTTGGGTTGTTTTTTTTTCATTTTTAATAACCTAGAACCGAGCAAACAGAACAAGCCACCTCCTAAATAATGACACATTAAACTCATTTCCTCCCTTTTCCCCGAAGAAAAAGATGTCAAGAGGGTGTCTGAAGCACACTCCTCTTTCTTGCTGAGCTTCCTGTGGGACGTCTCCTCCCAAAGGAACCCCTCTCATCTTCCTGCCTCTTCTCCCAACGTCTTTCTGTCTGAAAAGCCTTTGTGCCCTCCCACACCCAGCTAGGCTAGAGCTGCGTGGGGAAGTGGAGTAAGGGCCCCAACAGTTGCTACGGATCACATCAAGGCCAGGTTACCGAGCTGAGGGATCGCAACCGTAGTAGGAGAGTTGTTGTATCTTGAGAGCTGTGGAGGACAGTCCTAAACACTCCCACGCAGTAGCTGCTGTGCAGGGTGTGCTCACCATGGTGACTCTTCAGTGCTGTAGGGGCTGTTGGAATGACTTAAAGGAGTTCAAAGGGCTGCTGAAACAGCCTGACTTCTCGAGGTGTGTGGATCCTCAAGAATCCAAGCAGAAGAAAAGAGCTGCTAAAGTACGTTAAGTCTCTTCTGCAGCCCTTCCCCCAGCCGTGCCTTTGAGAGGTGCCACTGCTCAGCATTTGGTGTCTTGTTCTCCAAGGCAGCAGATGTGGTGTAACTCCAAGGACTTTTCATAGCAGGAAGTGGTAGGTGGAGACAACCTAAGGGCTGGAGCAAAGCTAAGACACATCTGCCAGGGAAACTTGGGTAGGTGGGTGGGAGGAGGAGGCCAGATCATGCCTGGCAAGGGAGAGCCTTCCCAGGGATGAACACAGCCGAGAGACAGAGCGGTAGGGAGAGCGTAACTGAGCAGCACCGGCTGGGCTGGGGTTGGTCCAGCGCCCGATTTAAGGCCAGATGGGGAATGCGTTGCCCTCCGTTGTGTTGTAGAGAAGAGAAATGGGAGATGTGTGCATCTTACTCTCTCCACCTTTCCCCTCCCTCCAAGTGGAAGTGGAAACTTTATGGACTGAAGACATTGTTTCCTTAAAGCCAAACCAAGCTTTTCACTCCTCCCGGTATTCCTTTCGCAGTGTTTATTGAGTTTGCTGTTGTTACCACTAAAGAAGACTGAGGAACTCCCGCCTCTGCTGGAGCAGAAAATCATTCTGAACTGAAACCTAGCCCTCAGCTTAGAGGTGGAAAGTGAGTGTCAGATGATATGGACGGATATTCCAGCTGTCTTGCCTTCTTTATAGAGTCCAAGCTGTATTTGTTCTTGAAGCCAGATCAGGAGGAACATCGCTAGAAGGCCTGCTGGCACCTTCCTAGGACTGAGTTGGCTGGAGCAGGTAGTGGCCACTGCTGCCCACAGAGATATAGGGAAGAAATTGGGGGTATAGGGAAGATACCTAGTGTGTAGGCTGGTCAGAAGCTATGCCCCCACTAAATCTGATTGCTTACCAACTTCTCGGAGTGAAAAAAATTACTAATAATTAGGTCTTGATTTTATTGAGAGATCTTACAACAGTAATTGAGAGGTTTGCCCGTGGGCTAAACCAGCTCTCAGAAAGTTGCAAGAAAGAACTTGGTACAAAAAAGTAGTCCAGGAGAAAAATCAGAATCCCAGACAGGAACTGTAGATTTGCACATCACTGACAGTGTCAGTCCTGTCCAGGAGCTCACACACTGGTGTAATGTAGAGGTAGAGGTGGCTTTGCCAGAACTGGAAAGCCACAGCATGTCAGCCACGGGCTCCAAGGCAGGTTTTTTAATCCATGCAAGCATAGCAATCTCTGACCTTAATTGTAAGATGTTCCTAAAGCCTGTTACTCAGCAAAAGGCCAGTAGAGCAAAAGCAGATTAGACAGTCATTAAGGCTTTTGGTGGTGGGTTTTTTCTTCCCTTTCCTAAATGAGTTATACACGTATGGGTCTGCTCCCTTTGTTCTGGGAGCAGCAACAAGTATTTGTCATACGAACATTTTCTCGACAGGCTTCAGAAAGATAGTTTGTGTTTAAAAAAACAAACAAACCGCTTTTCATTTTGTTTCTGCAGACAAACAGGCTCTCCCCAGTCGGCTGGAGAACACAAAGAAGCCAGAGAAACAAGTCTGCCTCCTGGAACTTGAGACATTGCTTCGATATTCTTCTGCAAAAACAAAACTGAAAGCACAGGAACTTCAAAATGCTGGAGTAAATGTCTTCATCTAGGAAAAGTATACTTCAGTCTCTTGTAGGGGAAAAATGATCCATTTGACTTACAATAGGAAAAGAGGATGATTTCCCTTTGTCTAAGCCTCCGTGGAGAATTCCTTATTTGGAAACTACGTGCAGTTGGGGAGAATCTCTTTGCTGTTTCCTAAGGGTGTGTTTCTAACTGTGAGAACAGCCTCGATTTTCAAGGCAGAGGGCTTTCTTCCCACTAGGAATGCACTTTACCAAGCTGCTTCAGCTGCTTCTCTGTCCAGGCGAACATTTGTCTTTCATTTAGGTGTTGAATAGAGTTATCTCTTTGGAGAATACAGATTGAATGACCAGCTTGTTGTTGGGTCCTCTTTGGATCCTAAACGTAAACCAAGCAGAGAGCAGTTTTAGCCACTTACCTGAAATTTACCTTGATTAGGAAAACACGGGACAGAGCAAGAGATGAGGAATTATGCAGCTGGAATAAATTCAGTGTCTCTGTGTTTACCATGGCTCCCAGAGTGTTTTGCATTCATTCACTTGAAGTGACAGCAGAGGGGTTTGTAGAATGGGGGTTTTATGCACGGCAGCAAACTAGGGAACGTCAAAATGACTGGGAAAATTCCTTTGGATCTATGTTTGGAGTTAATGCTTAATCGGACTTTGCAATAGCAAACGAATCTGCTAGAGAGATGAGGTAGGAATCGGGGCAGACACAAAATCCCCATTATAACACTGGTAATAACATTATAGCCCCCATAACTAGTAGCTTTGTTTTAAAAGCAGGCTGTAAAACGTGCTCTGGGTTGAGCTAGATTGTATGTAATGAGATGTTCCTGCAAAACTTGTTTCTGGAGGGCTAAAATTCCTGTCTGCTCTGGGGCCAACAAAAAAAAAAAAAAGAAAAAATTCAGAGAAAAGCAACATGTCAGAACTCCATGTGGGAGGGAAAAAAAAAACTATGCAAGTTTGCATTTCTCATGGTCTCATTAACCTGTAGCTACTTCTGACTTCATTTCTGCAGCATCGGAGAGCAGCTGCTCACCAGAAAGTTCTTTGGGTCGAGTATGAAACAACGGTTGGACTTTGCCTGAATTGCACTGAATATTGGCATGTTCTTGTTTAGATCATTGGATTTTCTTCTTCTGGGGCTGTGCCATTCCTCAGAGGGGATCTACATGCCCAAGAGCCAAGTGATGCAACCTGGGTAGATGCAGAGGGAGGTCATGCAGTTAAGTGGACTAGCAGAGGATTTCTCTTGCTAGCACAACAGTCACGGTCAGATGTCCTCTCCAGACCTACAGAGCTCGTGGGGCAGAAGAAGAGAAGTTACAGGTCTTCATCCTGTTCTGGTACCATTTTACCTTCGAAAAGGAAGCTGCAGGCCTTGTTTCCACCTTCTATACATGGTCAGTAGGTGCACCTAAGAAAGACACAGTACGAAGGCCGCATATGGGCTACACGTTCTGCAACTGGGCAGGTTTCTTTGAGCAAAATGAAGAGCCATTCCTGAAGTGTCTGAGGGCTGTGCTGTCCTGTCAGTCCCCCCAAGGACTGAAGGGGAAATCAGTCATCTGCAGCGAAGGAAAAGATGATAAACAAAAGAAAAAAAAAAGTCACATGCATTTTTTTTGGGGGGTCTTCTAAACCTGAACTTTCTCCTGATGGAAGTAATTCAGCAGCTGAGGATTTTGAAGGGAGGAGAGACATAAAATCATTATTGTAGGTCACCTTAGCTCTTGTGCCCCTCCTTTTCAGTGCAGTATTGCAGCTGCTTTTTTTTTCCCCCTGTCTCAGGTCTGCAGCTCAGCATTTGGCAGCCAGGCAGAGTAGGGCTGCACCCACCCCTGCTAGGGGCACAGCTTTGCCTTTAGAGCTCCCTAGTTCAAATAGAAAGAAGTTCCCTAGATTACTCTGTGTGATAGCATGAAAAAGTCTGAGACTTTGAAGCAGCTGATACTTAAGCAGTCTGCTGCTTATACCAGGCAAGCCTCCTCATTACTAGTTCTTCCAGCATTTCACACTTTCTCCCAGATTTGGCCCTTGAAGTCACTTCTGTGGCTTTGCTGGTTTTTAATGACAGCTATTCTTTTCCTTCCGAAGAAATCGCGTACGTGACTTCAGTGCAAACAAATCTCACAGTGTAAATCAGTCTCGTGATTTTTATGTTGGTTTGGGTTGTTTGGTTTTTTTTTAGTTTTGGCAGCATGGGTGATTTTTGAAGATAGCAGAGACTCTCGAGTCTTTAATATATGATAGTTAATTAGATTCTGCTGCAATGAAATCTAAATAAAGGTTTGCTGTCTAAGCTATTTAACTCTGTTAAGACAGTTCAGCCACCAAATAAGCCAGCTTTGTTGCTGTACACAAACAGCCCATAGCACAAAGACCCAGTAAAGTCTCCAGGGCCCTCGTTCCAGCTTCACACCTAAAAAAGGAATCTAACCTGTGCTCTTTGGCAAGTTCTGATCGAACCAAAGCGAACCTGAGCAGACAGTACTGCTCACAAAGTAAGTGCTGTATTTGGGTTGTATGACAAAGTTTTGATAGTAGGGGAGAAGCCACAGGGGTGGCTTCTGTGAGAAGCTGCTAGAAGCTTCCCCCCTGTCCCATAGAGCCAACGCAGCCGGCTTCAAGACAGACCCAGCCCTGGCCAAGGCCGAGCCCATCAGCGACAGTGGTAGTGCTGCTGTGAGAACGTTTAGCAAGGGTGAGAAAACTTTGGTGTGGAACAGCAGCTGGAGAGAGGAGCGAGAGAAACAACTGCACAGATATGAAGGTCACTGAAGGAGGAGGGGGAGGAGGCTCTCCAGGCACCAGAGGTTTCCTTGCAGGCCCTGGTGAAGACCATAGTGGGGCAGGTTCTCCCCCAGCAAGCCCTGGACGTTACCAGCAGAGCTGATATCCCCCTTCCGCCCACAGAGGACCCCACACAAGAGCAGGTGGATGCCCAAGGGAGACTGTGACCGTAGGGACTGAGAGCAGCAGCTTTGGTGGGAACCTGGCCTCCAGCCAGGGCCAACCCCCCAACCCTGTTTTCCAAATTTAACAGCAATTCTGACAGCAGTCATTTTTGTGACAGCTCTAATCTGAAGGGAGAAACAGGAGATGAGGATCAAGGCTGGCTGAACCGCAAGAACAAAGGTGCTGTCATAACGCTCCTCCAGCCCTCCAGCAGCAGCCCCTGGTCGGTTGTTTTCTCAGCACATGTTACTGGGGGAGGTCTGTTGGGTCTACTCGTTTGGTCAAAGTTAGGAGTGTAACTTGTTTATCAATTTGGGCCAGTGATTCTGGCAGCTGCTTCACAGTTCCCTCAGTGTTTGTGCGGTCATCGTCTTTAGCCTAAGGTACCACCTGGAGATGGAAGTGTTACGAGCCAGCACCAACCCGAGGAGCACATATAAAGAAATAAAATGACATTTCCTGACAAGCATTGGCAAAGTTGGCTTTAACAGTTACTGCATGAAAGGGTTTAGGAGATGAGCACACATTTACTCGTTGCCAGCTGTCATCGTTTCATCCTTAGTCTTGCATCACGGGTGTTTTTTTCCCCCATAAAACCAAGAATTCCATTGTTTAAGGTAAGATAATGCAGGGATTCCACCTTTTAGTTTCTTTGCCATTGATAGTTCTAATGGTTGCAAAGAAAATGAAGAAACAGCATTCCCTAACACATTGGAATTTAAAAAGGAAAAGCAAAGTTTTCATAGCCTGTGATTTGGAGAGTCCTGCTGCAGCGGGACGGGCACTTGGCTACACAGGCACTGTGGTGACAGAAGCCAGGGAAGGAAGTTGACTAGTAAGTTTTACAACAGTTTGCAGTGTTTCTGTATCTCTGTAATGCATTTTCAGAGTAGCTGTTGCTAATTCTTCGATTAGAATCAAGTGGCTAGGTAAACACATACCTGGGAGTGCAGCAGAAGGGTTGTCTGGCAGTTCGACTTCTCCGAGAAGCGGTCACCTGTGACAGATTACTGTGACTACTCATCTGTGTCCCAGCCTGTTTTACATGAGCTTGTCCATTCCTGCCTCCAAAAACCATTGTTTATTTAGTTTGTGGCAGATGTGCCAAGCTTGAGGATTAAAAAAAAAAAAAAAATGAAGACCTTCTTCCCCATGCCTCCCCAGTCAGGTGCCCCCACACGTGGCTATTTATTTTGGGCAACTTTGGTAGGTTCTTTTATTTGCTTTCTGGTTTCTGAGCTTGAAGGTGGACCTGACTCATATTTTCCAAGTGCTATGCAAGCTGGAGGGCTTATTTTAATTTTTATTTTATTTTTTTTTCTCCTTTAGAAAGGTTCTGTTCTACTGCAATTGCTCTACTCCTGCAACTCACATCTTAAGAAGGAAAATCTGTTATAAAATGAACTGCACCAGAACCCGCAGAAGGTGGCACCTCCCCATTGTGCATTACTTAAACAAGACAGAGAGTTCAGGAGTGGCATGCTGTGGTCTGTTTGTTGGAAGATGAGAACAGTAGGTATCTATATTAATCACTGCATCAAAATACCATGTTCTAGCCAGAAGTAAGAACATTTCAGCTAGTTTGTAGCTCCAGTTATCACGTGATCTTTGGAAAAAAACAAGCCCATACTGCTCTATAACCAAGCCAACAATTGCTGAACAGTCATCTATAACGAGAGCAGGTCAGAGAGGGTACTAGCATCCAACCAAACCCCACCACTCATGAAGAACAAGTCTTGCAGAAGATGGTTTTCTACTTCTAAATACTTGCAGCTCCCACTTGTATTAAATCTCTGAAGTGTGACTCCACGGCTCGCTGATACCTGGCCTTTCTCCCCTCAAGATGTACCTTCTCTGGTGGCTGCCCTCTGCTACCCTGCACCCTCCTCCCCAACCAGTCTGACAAGGCAGTACAAGCACCTCCAGTCCCTGCAGCCTGACTGACCTCATTTGTTCAGGACCTGTTACAGTTACTGCTCTTACAGTTCTGGCTATGAAGCTGTTCTTCTGTAAAGAATTGGAGAGTAAAAATATTCATCCAAGCGTACAGGGGGAGTTTCCACTCCCTCAGCTGCCATAGCTTATAGAATTAATTCCCTCCCTTTTCTTGGGGTGCAAAAGGGAAAACACAATGCGTGCAGGAAAATTGCTGGAGGAGGTAGAGGGTTTCCCTCAACCTGATCTCAATCACGTTTCTGTTTTAAATATGCTCGTGGGTGCTGATAGCAGTTTCAATGCTTACACTGCTCTGTCCCAGTCCCCAGTACAGCTTTGTATCCATTTCACGATACTGACAGTCTCATCTATCAGCCCAATTTTTATTTGGCATCAGACACCAAGACCCTAAAAAGGAACGTGGAGCTCAAAGCCAAGTGAGGGAAGCCAACATTCTATTTGCCACCGGGACAACTGAGGCAGAGAAAGAAAGGCAGAAAGTTCCACGCCATGCAACTCTCAGACTGCAGCTCCACTTGAGGCACACAGCAGAGAGGAGACCCTTCCAGGCACAGAGCCCAAGACATGAAACCATTACAAACCCAGCAGAAGAGAAAGTCTGGAGTTTGAACTGTTGTTGTTCTATCAGGTACTGTTTTCTGTTTTGCTGCTTTGATCTAATGCCATATAATTCAGGGTATCCTTTGTCCTCCTCCAGTATAAAGCCACCTTTAAAAACCCCAACCCTGTCTGGACTGGTCTGCACTTGCCATGGGTTATGCCGTAGAGCGGTGGCATCAGGCATACCAGTCCATATGCATCTTGGCATTTAAAGCAGGACTGTCATTCCTCTCTTACTTTTTCAGGGTAAAGCTACAGCTTAATCTGTCCAGGTTGTTGTTTTTTTCTTCTGGAGAACATGAACTAGAACACATTAAACCTCCGTGGTCAGGTAAAGCTGTTCTGTTAGAGGAGCTGCCAGTTTTAACATTGCATGTCATATTTGTGAGCATTTTGAGGCAGAGTATTTAGAACAGCCATAGAAATTTAGATATCCTCCAGGAAAGTACCAGTCAGTTAAATTTAGAGGGGAAAAAAAAGAAAAGTTTTAGCACCTTGTGATGCTGAAGTACTGAAAATACTTAACATGTCTGAATAAATAGTGAGAGGATGTTGCAATGAGAAAGGAGAAAATATTAATACTCTAAAATACAGCAACACAGCACATCAGTAACTTGTCTGTAAACGTAAGAAGGACTAGATGCAAAAATAATAATAGAAGCAATAAATCTACATCTCCGTGATAATACAAGGGGGGGAAGCAGAAAAAGCTGCTGCATGCAAACTTGCCTGCTACCTTTTAGTCTCCTCTTTCTGGTGCCAAGGGGGTTCCCCAGTGCAGACACCTACGCACAGACACGTCCGATGACGTGTTTACGGTGACTGCACCTTCCAGTTCCCACCTTGCCTGCCTCTAAGCCACTGCAATAACATGGGCTGGGATCAAAGCACCCCTGAGTGTAATTTAGCAGCCTCTGATTAACCTTCTTAAAGCTCCTATGATATTTGGGAAGAAATTGTATTCACTTCTGCCTGGAGGGTGGACAGAGCAAGTCTGGTAGCAATGCATTGTGCCTGCTGCAGTGAATACTGGAGTGACGACTTCTACAGGGGCACGTTCATCACAGCAGCCAGAATATGAACCCCAGTTCCTGAGGTGCTACACAGTTTTGGGCAGTGCAAGCATGCCTGTCTTTGAAAGCTAAGCATACGCTCCAGTGGAGACAGAAGGCAGGAGCAAACTGGTTCTATGGTATTTTAAGAGGTTGCTTTAACCTCGTGTCTGCGAGAAGTTACTGGCCACCCATCCACTGAACAGAGCAGAAAGAACTATGTATTCCTGTCTTGGGTCACTTATGTGACCTTCACCTGTTGAGAAGGGAGAGGTGATGCTACTCCTGAGGAGGTTGCTGTGGCACAGCCCTGGGTCTGTTGTAGCCCCGATACCCGATGTTCTCTCTCGCTTGCTCAGGCAATAGAAGCTCTCTGCTGACCTCAGCACTGTCTACCATAACCTTGGTGGTGCGATTCAGAACCCATGGGCCATCTCAAAGCCCCTTGGCATAGGCTGAGCAGTTTGTGTCAGATTAGAGGTGGAAGGCTCCTGGCTGCTGGCCTGATCTTTCTTATGCCCGGACTGGGTCGTGCCAAAGAGCACCCTGGCTGTAGATTGTGAAAGCTCAGAAGATTACCAGCATTTCATGGCATCACAGGTAAGGACTTCGAGCTCCAAAACCTTTTAATCCCTTGGTGGAAGACTTCAGTATTTTTTCTGCAGAGCATACTACTACTAGCAATGTGAATGTGCGTTCTCAAGTTCAAGGTTTCCCCCCCCAGCAGTTCCAGCACATCTGCTTTACAGCTGCTAAACAGAAGCTCACAAACCAGCGATTCCAGCTGAAGTGCTGAGTGTCAAGAGGGAGAGGCATCTGATCAAATTCATCTACAAGAAGTGTGCAAAGAACCCTCCAGCATTAGTCCCTGAAAAAAATAGTGTTTTTACCAAGGTAGTTTGCATAAGGGCCCTGGATCCTCTGGACAGCTACTTGGAAATTCAGCTCTACAGAACCAAAATCCATACTCAGGCTACAGACACAAAATTTTGTTGACTTCCAAGTGCAATGGAGAGTTAAACTAAATATCCTAGAATTAAGTCTGTTCTGTAGGCTTGCATTCAGCTTGGTTTCTTTCCCCTTAGCATGAATTTGCTCGTGGGCCTTCATTCATCATCAGCTCCTCCACGTCTGTCACGAGGTGGCCGTGTACTGTGTGCTGTACCTACTTGGAGCTACGAGACCCAACGGGAAGACGATGTTACAACGCAGGGCTCAATACCTACTGACATCTGTGTGCCTTGTGAAGTGCCAGGAGTTGTTTTCTGGCAACGGGACAGAAACAAAACTTGGGAAGAAATCCAAATCCCCGTAACAATCAGGTTTAGTTCTCAGTCTAGAGATCCTGCATAAAAAAACCTGACATTTTTGCATGTGAGACTACCTTCTGGGTGGCCTGGAACACCCTCCTGCCTTCGAAAGACATAAGCTGTAATAACTTCAACTTAAAGAGGAACAAAGAGCAAAAAATGATATATATTTTTACAGCTGTAATTCAGTATTCTAGGACTGTGCACGCGTAAGCTTTTTTATTAAGCATTTTATGGGCAGGTATGACAAACCTGACAAGAAATTAATGGCTAAAAATGATTTTACAGCTACATGTATTTTTATAGTTTCCTGAAAGCTGAAGTTTGTACAGACTTGCTTTAATTATCTAATTATAAAACAATTCATAATGCTAGCCAGCTATCAGTTGACATTATCTGTGTATGTCAGCATGGGTTTGTTTTGCTGAGCTTATGCTTAACTCATGACTCCCTTTAATTATTTTAGTCTGTGAATCTATCGAAGGTGAACACCACAGCTTCTCCTACAGTAGATATTCTCACTGAGATTTTCCACATCTTAAGGTTGTTGTGGTGGTTTGACCTTGGCTGGACATCAGGTGCACAGCGAGCTGCTCTGTCACAGGATCGCCAACCTCCCACCCCCCGCGCACCCACGGCGGGCGCGTGCATATGTACAGCC
>WUAM01000383.1:844646-862067 GCA_024336885.1 Actenoides hombroni
TTGGTGGGGTTTGGCCTTCGGTGGGAGTCAGGTGCCCCGCGGGCTTGTTCTTCACCCCCCCCCCCCCCCCCCCCTCTCAGCTGAACCAGGGGGAAGAAAATAAGATGCAACTTGTGGGCTAAGATAAAAACAGTCACACGCACACTTTCCGACCAGCAGCTGAAGACCAGGATACCCTAAAACATCATTAGCACTTCCTGGGTTAAGCTCATCCAGTTGTAAAGCTGATGTGTGAAATGGATGAGGTGAACACAGCCAATCAAGGTGAGATGCAATCCAGTGCTGACATAAATCTTACAGATGCCTTTCTCTGGGTGAAAAAGCATGCCTGCATTAAGGGTATAGATTGCAAGTGTTTCACATACATCATTGTAAATGAAAACCAGCAGCTACATTCTCCAATTCTAATGAAACTACTTCAGTCTTCCTCGAGCATGCAGTTAGGTTCTTTTAGCCTTTAATTAAAAATGTTGCCCATGTGCTTTCTCTTTGTTTATTTTACTTAAGTTTATTGTTTGTGAAGTAGCTTGGCCCCCTTCCAGAAGGGAGCTTTGATGCCTTTCCTGATGCCACAACGCAGAGAAACACACCTTTTTTTCCCCTTCATTCCCATCTTAGAGACAGCAATCAGAAATAACGAATGTCCAGCTACAACTTGGAAAGAACAAGTGTGATAAGGTTTCAGGGAAAGAAAAACCAAACCATGTGACTACATCTGCAAAGTCTGTCAAGGATTTAAACATCATCCTGCAGCCAGCACTTACCTGAGGCTGTCACAAGGGGAGTTTATTGATCAGAGGATCATTTTTTAATGCTTGTCTGAAAGCAGTAGCAGCTCAGGGACTGGAGACTGAGACAACACTGAAGAGAGGACCAGGATGGTAGGATCCAACAACGTAAGTCGCTTTAAAACCAATACTGGCATTTGGTGGGAAGTAGACTACATGGATTTGTTTGTAATTTCACCAAGGTCATTTATAAAAAAGGAAAAAAGGTGAAGGATAAAGAACTGGGTCTTGCTGCTTGCTTTCAACACACGTAACTGGGTCCACGCAGACTCCTGCAAATCAAACCTAAGGTGCCAACTTTTCTTCTTCACAAGGATCTAAAACAAATGGGTTCTAATGAGATGCTTGAAAGGGAATAGAGTGGGCTTTCAGAAAGCTATTCATCTCTGAAAGAGAACCAACTGTTCAATTAAAATTCACTCTTAAAAGTGACTTAAAAGAAGGCTCCCTTGCGTTCTTTGACACATTCTAGTTTAAGAGCAAACACTTTGTGTTTTTCTTCCCCTCCTCATTTTCCAAAGCTCTATTCAATACAGCAATTTAATAAAAGCTACATTGGAGAATTCTTTGTGCCAAGCTAAAGAACACAAACTAAAATCTACATGCCAGATTTCAAAACACTACATCATTCAGGTTTATAATTGTGCTTAAATAAATATATAAGAAAAAAGGAAGATGAAAAACCTCAGAAAACAGCTCAAAGAGAAACAACTTTCCACCGATGAAAAACATCTATGGAACAAACTGGCAAAAGATGGTGGCCACCTAACAAAAGACATTGGTCTTTCAGAGCCTCAAGCCAGAAGACAACTCTACAAGAGTCCTTTTTTTAGTAGAAAGTTGATTCATCCTAAGGAGAGAGGGATGTGGGGCAGTAGGTGGGGTGGGGAGAGATGAGATTAGAGGACTAGAAAAAGTGGTTGGAATTGTTTTAGAGTTTGCTGGGGAAAAAAGTTAAAATTGGTCACAAGTATCTGAGAAATTGGGCACGGATGAATTTTCTGAATTTTTGTTATTCTGAAAAGAGATGTCCAAGTGCATAAAGTCTACGAAAGGCAGACCTGAGTAACAGCAGAACTGTCCTTTTTATAACTTCCCTGCCGCTTCCCTCATCATTGAAATTGTACCCACCTGACAAGGCTGATTTGGGCTTTACTTAGATTTAACAACAGTAGCAGCAAACTGATAAAGCTTAAGAGTAAAGTAGCTTATTAGCACTGGCAGCTTAACCAACAAACATCTCCAAAAGGATTTAAATGAGAACTGGAATCCCCACCCCTTGCTTTTTGGCTGATAGCAGCAGCAGACAGGTGATACCCAGGAGTCAACTGCATCAGGCAGCGACTGCGCTAAAGCTGATGCAGGAAGTGAGAGTAGAGAATTGACAGACAACCTGTGGGTACTGGGCCCGTCACCCCCCATCACCTCACAACCTTCTCTTCTCTATGACAAGGCAACAGACAGCTTAGGATCACATTTGCAAGGCTGAACATACCCGATGTCTCATGACAAAGTTTACTAAATACCTGAAGCCTCGACAAGGGTCGCACTCTTTCACACGCTATTTAAAGAAGGGTGCAAAGTAACAGTGAGATTAAAAGAATAACCTTCTCCCTGGAGAGAAAGTGGGACATCTGAGGTACTTGCATTTTGTCCCCCAGAGATGATGCTAAGGAGACAACCACCCCCTACAGAGCATGAGCAGAGAGCAAACAAGGACACGACCAAGCTTTCGGAAGAGCTTTCCATGTCACAAGGCTGGCCAGCCGCCTTTGTACCCTCCTAGCTCCAGCTTCTTACACTTCACTTGCCCCAAAAGATCCGCTGTGCTGCTTTAATGCCAGTGCATTCTGCACCCTGCTTAATTCCCAATTAGAGTTGTGCCTGAAGGCACACACTCTGGCATGGAACCACCAAAGATCGCGTGGAGGCACCGTTGGTATTACATTAGCAGTAAAAGGATTAATAAGATACTGCTTTAGCCATTCTGAACATAGAGAGGTCAAATCACACAATCACAGGAGCATTTTGGTTGGGAAAGACCATCAAGACTGAGTCCAACCATAACCCAAGATTGCCAAGCCCACCACTAAACCATGTCACCGAGCACCTCATCTACATGTCCTTTAAATACCTGCAGGGATGGTGACCCCACCATTCCCCTGCGCAGCCCGTTCCAGTTCTTTGCAAAATATTTCCTCACTGAGGATTGTAATCTCCAATCTAAATAGAACCACCTTTATTTTAGCACCTGAAAAACAATAAGCAGCATTATTTTTTTTAAAAGAAGTGATGTAGCATGTCAAAAACACCAAGTAAAAAATACCAAACCAGCTAAACATGGCACGAGAAGTTTGAGGTTGGATTTGGTACCGTAAAAACGGCGGAGAGAAGTGGAGAGCAACTGCATTTCAAAGCGAAGTTCTGACCCTCCAGACAGGAACAAAGAGAGGCAGCCCGAGCCCAGCTTCCTTATCTGAAGTAACAACTGCAAGATGAAAGACAAAGCCCTTGTTGCATGTGAAAAGGTACTGCATATTTTATCTTTTAGGTATCAGTTGCATTCCTTACTGGCTACACACAGTGTCAAACAGAGGATTCTCAAGTGCTCATGTGGAAACAGCTTTAAAAAAAACAAATACAAATTAAACGTTGAGAATTTACATCAGTTTGAAACCAAACTCTGACCTCCTCCTGACAACAGGTTGCAGGCTCAGTGCTCCAGTGCACTACCAAAGCTCATCTACTCTGCTACCGGGGATGGGGTGTAAGCTCAGGCTTGAAATATCTAAGCACCCTAGCACAAAAGTTCAAATTCCAACAGGGCTGACTCAGTCCTTCCGCCTTCCAAAGTACATAAATCTAATTCCACGCAGTTTTACTGCAAAATGAATTCTTAAAAGCAGGGGTCCTCCTCCCTGCTGTGCCACAGCTGAGGGTTCCCTCTCCTATGATATTTTCTGTTGTTTCCTATCATTCTTCAGGAGAGAACCGACTGGCAGGCTCTAGGTCAGGTCCAACCCTCAGGTGGTTACTTGTTGATATTAATCATGTTGCTTTGAGAGCCTGATATAAAGTTCCAGAAATGACTTGCAATAATTTGCAGTTAGTGCCATATAGCTCCAAATACTGCATTTTAAGATACTTCAGCTAAAAACGTTCTGAGTGGCATCAAATCCCAAATTAAAAGCTTTTTTTTTGTTTGCTTCCCAATACCTTATTTAGTATTCTAGCATGCTAACAATCTTCAAAATACACCAGATTTACCATCCGAGTTCTTTGGCCACTGTCCATGATGCATTCACTTGAAATGTTTAACTGTTCTGCCTTCAGTAGGTGTGGAGAAAGACAATCGTCCTCACTAGCATCAGGAAAAGCAAGGCAGCATCACAAAAACCCAAACCCCACCTAGCCCAGTAGAAAATGCCTGTTGAAATAATTTCATTCTTCCTTTTCCCTTGTTCAATTCTGAATTACTGTGATTGCATTGAGGGAAAAAAAAAATCCAGCATGTTTTGCAACTATCAGCTCATGTTTAGCAGCCCCAGTTCTCCCTAACTTCACTGGGGCTATTCCTACAGAACTCCTTTCCAGATGTTTTTTGTATCTCCAGCAAGGAAGTCAGCCCATGGATCTAGAGGGCCAGAGCCAGGATCTAGAGAGTCAGCTGCCAGAAGTAGAGAAAAGGTAATTATCAGCTCAATGGAAGCATTCCAGCCTGTGAAGGAAAAAAAAAAGAAGAGTATCTGATGCAAGATAAACAGGTAGAAGCCTTTCTTAGAGAACAGTTGTTTGAGATATAGTCTGTGATGATAAAGAAATGAGTCATCATCCATCACTGTGAATACACTCTAAAGTTAAATCATTTGATGTGGTAACTTAAAAACCACATTCAGTTTTAGATTCTTTTCTAAACCTACATCAAAGAGGAAGAACTTCCAATAATTCTCATTAAACACCACAGATTTGCACAGGTACTCCAGTATGTAGGCTCTTGAGCAGCCTTTTTCTCAGTGCTTCAGGAAAGCTTTCTAAATTATCTCAGCAAAAAGGAAGAAAGAGACAATGCTGTAACTGGGGAAAGGCATTTACGGGGCAAAATAACCTCCTCAAGATTACCCATCAGACCGCGGCACAAATGGACAACAAAAGGGCTTTTAAAAAGCCCTGTCAAACGTTGTAATCAGATGCCACCACTTCAATAGCTGCTAAAGCACTGCAAAATATTAACAGCTGCCATCACAACCTCTGCAGCACTACAATGAGATGGCATTTATATTAACTTGGATGGTGTACAAGCACCAAAATTGCCACAGCGGTTCAGGCTGACTGGTGGTCTCTTCATACTGTTACTCAGGTTTCCAAATTAAAATGCTTCAGAGGAGGGTGCAAGAAATTCCAAGGGAATAGTCTGCTTACATACAGCTTTTTTTGTAGATGAACAGTTTGGGTTTTTCCTGCGAGTGTACAGTGGGCACCACGCCCCTTTCCACATCCTCCAGAGAGGAAAAACCAGCATTCAAGGAGGGAGCCAGGACAGAAAACCACCTCGCAACAGAAAGAGCTACTGAGAACTTTCTGAACATTATATATTCCTATCTTCCTGTTTCTAGCAAGCGAGTAGATCCTCTGAAGGTCTAGAGCTATGAACAGTAAAGATGATTTTGAGATTTCAGCTCCAATAGTTTTGAAAAAGGATGTATTTAAACACGGCAAAGGTAATTTCTGCAGCCTCAGAGTGATGTTACACATCCCATGCAGCTTATAAATACCTTGGCATATCAAGTCTGGGGAAAAAGAGAGCAAGCATCCTCATCAAAAGCATCTTCCTAAATTCCAGTTACTCAGAGGTTAAAGAGAACCCTTTCCCCTCCACCCCCACCTTTTTCAAATTACCTTGATTTCTGAGAAGACAAAAACACAGAGATATTAATACTACATCCTGTGACATCAGGAGTCGGATTTGTCAAGAGGATGCAGGCAATCAATAACTTGCAGCAAGATGGTATGACAACGTTCAGAGAGCTCCCTCACCAAACCAGTGTTCCTTCAGAAAGGCAGTTAACCAATCTTTCAATTAAAGCAGCGCTTCATAAACGGCCTTCCTACATTCCAGCAATCAGAAGCACGAAAGAAAAAACCTTCCCATTTATTGCGGGACACTTCTTCACTGGTAACATTTTGCAATCTCTACCTAGGAGGAATTTGTTGGAACAAGATGTATCCTCGGGGACACGGCGTCTCCAGAGAGCGCAGCACACGCTGGCTGATAAGAGCAGAGTTAACAGTGGGATGCAGTTACCATTTCCTATTAAGCTGCCAGTTTGGGCATTCAGTGTCTGTAAAGTCTCTGCCCGAGCTCAACTGGTACCCTGCCTCCCCTGGATGAGGGAGTAAAATCACTCCTGTGCTCCAAACCTCCCTCTTCATTTGATTTGGAAAGAATTTGGGCTGTTTCTCAGCGTAAGTTTGGTATCTCTCTAACAAGTTAATTCTGTGTTTTCAATTAAAGGGCCAGAGAGAGGCTGACTGATAAAAAGTTTGATGTTAGGTTCATCCTTTAAAGGGCAGCATTTCAAGAGTTAAGGGTTTTACAGCAACACCAGCCCAAACTTGCTGCAAAGATAAGCATCTTTCCCTGCCCTCACTTCAGGTCCATTAAAAGCTGATAGAGACCATTTCATTCAGTACCTTTTATTTTCACGACCCCTCCTACAAACTTTGCAGTTAAGTCTCCTACAACTGCTTTCCTGTCCTAATGTTAATTCTTACCTAATTAGATTGAATTTGCTGAACTTTAACAAGCCTATTTCTTTCCCTGCTGCTCCCTTCTAGCTACAAAGTTAACACTGTTCTGTGGAGTCTCAAGCTCTTTTCCTAACACTCTGATACAAAACACAATGGTTTACAGAACTTGAACAAGAAAACATCACATTACTATATAGCACTTAATGAAAATACATTCAAAGCCTTGAAACAGTTCTCTGAGAAACAGCATTCAGGTAATTTTAAAAGCAATGCACACGTTTGTTCAATGGCCTACAAGTTGTTTTCCAGCGTGTCCCCAAACCAGCTACTGTTCCCTACAAGCAGCTTTTCTCATGTGCTCTCTCTCTGTCAGACAGAAGGCTGTGCAGAGCCAGCTAAGAGGAAAAGCTCATCAGACAGAGGCCTCAGAAATCCCTGATATCCCACTCAAGATGCAGAGTTGCCTGTCCAGGATGTGGAACCTCAAATTCTCTCTACAGGGCAAACAGAGACTTAAAAAGTTTTCAGATCCTTGACAGAACTGATCATTTTTTACCCAAAGGCACCCACTGGTGCCTAACCTACCAAAACCAAACACTCATTTAGGAAGGGAACAGAAGCCAAAGGATGAGTGCACACCCCCCCAGCATTATTCAAGAAGCTCTGGAGAAACAGCTGAAGGTACTTTTTCCAAACATCTCTGGCCAGTGAGGTAGGAGAGAGGGAACACTACAGCAAGGCAAAGGTTTTGGGCACACACAGTACAACTGCACTTCTGAGGGGATCCAATCCTTCCAATATGCACTAGAGAGTGTTTAAAGTATCCCTTGAAATACGTTCTATTTTCTATAAATTCTATGTTAGAAGCAGAAATTAAGTCATTTGCAGCAAATGATTCTATGTTAACACTTACCCATCCAGAGAAATCTCTCTTGTGGAGAGTGAGGAGGCAGGGCACAGATAAAAATAGAAGAATGAAATAGTTATTTTTTGAAATTTATTTGCAGCATGGTAACTTAAAGACTGGTGCACATAGTATTTGAAGTCTTAAAATTATGTTTACATACCAATGTTAGGGAGAAATTACTTACGTCTGTATTCTAAAGTGACTGATCCAAATCAATTCAGGTAAGCAAAACATTTTAAACATTCACTTCAAATTGCAATGATGTTAAACACAAAGTACTTGTTCAGCCAATTTTATTTCCCAGTCTAAGTCAAGAGGATCCTTCTAGTGTATTTTTACCCCTTTTCGTGTTTTAAAAACCCGTAGTGAATCGTATGTGGGATCTTCAACACCTCAAAGGGTTCAGCTCAGCAATGCCCCTGTCCCTGTATTTCAAACCTGTCTTGTCTTTATTACAGAAGACTTATTGTATTACAGGTTGGTTGATGGATACCATATGAAAACCAACTTTTTTTATCCATTGTGTTAATATCGAACCTTTAAACTACTGTTTAGTGAAACACAGTAATGTGCTATTAAAACATAGAGAAGGCAAATCTCAGTTCTAAGGAGCAAACATCTGTCAAATAAAAAACCAGAACTGGGTAACAGAGGACACAGTGAAGAGGGATGCTAACAGAAAGGTATGGTAACGTACGCACACAGAACTACTCAGTGGTGCTACCTCTGCAAAGCCTGAACCACACTCTGGAGACAATGAATAAACTCACAAGTGGGCTTCTTGCATAGCTTCTTCATCAGAAGGTTGTCACCACATCGTGCTAGAGAGAAACACAGTGAACTGTCCAAATCAATCAAGTAGCAAACCCAAGGAATTGTAACAACTCGACTCCAAAAGCCTTTCTCTTACCACATTGCATTCGACATTTTTCACCTTGATTCCCCCCCACTGTCTTTGGGCACGGTTTTTGGGCTGCTGCTGGTGTCAGTTATGCTTCTTCCATTGCTCTTAGTAGTGTCCAAAGCCATTTAAATACAAAGCACAAAGGAACAGCCAATAAGGTACATTTCTTACCAAAGGAATTCTGCCTGCTGCAGAAAATATTTTAGACTAGGTGGGAGATTGGCCTTACTGAGCAGCAAGAATAGGGGAAAAAAAAAAAAATCAAGTGAAACACAACTTAAAGCAAGTAAATCGCAGAGATTGGCCTCATTAAAGAAAATCCTATTAAAAGCCTTATCAACTTAAAGCTAGGCAAAGAAAGCATCTTCTGCTAACAGCATTACTGCTGTGACCCACAACTAGAAGCCTACCACATGCCAGTGTCCTGGCCCCAAACTCTTCTTCACCCGATAACCCTTGTTCTTTTCAGAACAGGAGTATCTGGAAACTGCATTTGCACAAGGACGTGCATCTCACAAACTAACAGCTCATGCTAGAGGGCCAGGCATCTCAGCTCTTTACTTCTCAGGGGGCATCATTGTGCTGGCAACCACAGCTCATTTCTGCATTTCAAAACTGGTCGCACTTCAGAAAAGCGTTTCACTAGAAGATGTGTCTGCAAACTGAACTAAGAATATCTTCTACACAACTGCAAACAAGAGGTCATGTTTCCTGCAAGATGCACCTGACATTAGAACTGAACACTGCTTGCAATCTACTGCACTAGAGTGACACCAGCGTGGGACAAATGCATTTTGTGTTGTCTGCCTTCCTTCCAGCACAGCTACTCTGGCAGGGACTTCCCAGTAAGCTGAGTTTACTCATTGATTTGATCTTGTCTGCATCAGTTCCCTGCCAGAAAGCACTCTGGTTATTTCTAACAGGTTCACCAACCCTGCTTGAAGAGACCAGAAAGCAAACAAAAAACCCAGAAAAAGGGGGGAACACCAAGATCAGAGCTCTGTGTTCATCTGCTTTTGTTCTTTTCATGAAACAACTTCCATGTGGCCTTGCCCCAAATCAGCAAATCTCAGACATTTGGTTTGAACAGTATTGCATCAGAAGACAACAATCAAAGACAGGGTATCTTTTAATTTGATAAGGAAGACGGTTGGGGAAGATGATTTCTAGTGCTACCAAACTCTCCTACTTCTTCTAAAGCAACTTGAGTTGTCCCTTTTCAAGGAATTCTTGGGAAATGCATTTTTTATGAGTTTCGAGCTCCCCAATCAAAACAATATATATATCATCACTAAATTCAGACTGCAGACAGCATCCAAACACTTCTGCTTCTCCAACAGAGGAGCAGCAGATCTCCCTTGAACTATTTCACACCATTTGTTCAAGAACTACTAGCACATCTCAAGTCATCCCTCTCCCTCCATCCCTCCTAAGGGTAATTACATGCAATTTCTAGAAGCAAGCAGTTCAGTATTACCAAGGAAATGATGATTGTCACAATGCAACAAAATATTAAGGCCAGTGAATAATAACTGACTATTTATAAATAACAGTAATTTCTATTAAAGCTTGCTTGTCCAAATGGAACCAGAACAAAAGCACAACAATTCTGTAGTGTACCAAGTGTATATTTCAATTTACTGTATGCAGTCTAACAACAAATTTGGTCATAATTTACCAGATATACATAAATCATTTAAGTAGTAAAAGAAGATTCAGTTTCAAGAGAATAAGGTCATACCTTAAGGGGAAAAAAACCAAAACAAACCAACCAAAAAAAAAGAAAAAAAAAAGGGGGAAATAAAAGAAACAAAAAAAAAGAAAAGGAAAATACATTGAGAATGTAGAGCCAGGTCCAGTTTCTAAGCATTAAGTGAGCAGTATTCTAGTAAAGCAGATTTAGGTGAATTTCAGATATATATATATATTTATATATATAGACAGATCTACCAATTGTAAACTATGGTTTTAAAGGGGATAAATGGGATGGAAAAATCTTTATGCTATACTTACATATTCACAAAGCAGAACATTACTTTAACGTTTAAAATACTTTTTCATTTGTATCATCTCTGCCCAACTAATTTCTACTTTGGACCCCACCAGAATTACACATTACTCATTTCAGTCTAGAACAATGAGAAGATGTATTCTTCAGTGTAAAAAAAAAAAAAAAGGCACCCCCCCCCTCCCCCCCCCCCCCCAAAAAAAAAAACCTACACGCAAACCAAAAAACAAAACAAAAAGATGAACAAGTCATGTTTTCACAAGATTCTGGGATCCTCCCTGCAGCAGGATTAACAGATCATATAAAAAAAAAATCACAACTAGCTCCTCTCTATTTCTTCCAAAACTTCCTTCTACACTGGGGAGAAGTGTGGGAGGAAACCAGGAAGAAGCTGGAGTAGAATGACTCTGCTTTTAGGAGAAGTCTGCAAGTCATGCTTAGGCAGTAAAACCACACACACAGCAACTGCCCTGAGAACAGCCACATTTGCACAAGGGCTTTTGCACTTACTTCCCTATCAACACCTCATTACCTAAGAATGCTCCCTGGCACACAGAGGACTAATTAGGGAGTGTCTCCTCCACCTTTGGTCTTTGCAAGAACCCCAAACAGGAGAATATTAACAGCGCAAGAGAGAAACGCTGCGTGAAGCCTAGAATTCAAAGATTCTGTAGTAGAACATTAGTAGAGCTGTAGTAGAACATCAAAACCATTTACAAAACTGTTTTTGTAAAAATGTGTTGTTGGAATGGAGCCACATTTCTCTGATAGCTACCATGGCAGTTACTCCTCTCTTTTAGCCCTTTGAATATAGATTTTCTTGTCTTCTAACACAACAGGACTTGACCAGCCAAGGCAAAGGAAATAAAGGAAGAGAAAGCATGACAATTAAAGCCAATCTGAAAGCAAAGAACCTGTTATCGTTTACTCAACGGGAAAGCCTACACAGGAACTGCAGGAAGAGAGCACTCTGAATGTGTTGCAGGTTATTATAGCCCTGTGTCGGTTCCGTTCAGGGCCAGGTTAATTAATCCAGGGTAGGTAACGAGGCTGTTGAGTATGTAGGTGAGCAGGTAAATTCTCACACTTCAGGGATGTAATTTAAAGCAATTACAAGATAATTTCCATCATCTTAGCTTGGCTTTGTATCAGCAGCCTTATTAACCACAAAACAAGCACAGCAGCTGCCCCAAGTGTATAAAGAAACACCACAATCAGCTGCTGTTGTGGAAAACCAGCAGCCACCATCACAGGGTAGCAGACTGCAGCTACTCCAAGTAAAATCTGTCTGTGCTGTTCAACCCACAATGCAGTTCAGCCCTCGTGTTCCTGTCTAGTCACACTAATGCTGAGCTAGCTCATTTATACTGAGCACACAAATAGAAGACTTAGGTAGATATGTGAAAAACAACTCTTATGCCTTCAGAGAAGTTCGAGTACTTATTAAGCGGCAGATAAGCAACACAGTTTTGAGGGCATTCTGCTCCCCCTTCCCCTTTTTCTTTTTGGTTTTTTTTTTCTTAAAATTTTTAAGGCCATGGTGAGACTTAGAGTGGTGGATAAGGTGGAGGAATACCAAGAGGAACAGCTTGATTAATGTCGTCAATCTAGCATAACACTTCTGGCATGGCATTTACATTCATCTGTCACCAAGTCATCACCAGCACTGTGAAGATCCCAGGACAAAGGCATGGTAACAGTATCACTGATATTTGAGAAGCAAGGTACAAACCTAATTTAACCCCTCTCAGGGGCAGAAAGACTGCAACAGCTACACCTAGAAAAGTCTCCTTAGCCAAGCCCCAGCGAGACTCATTGCCAAGGTTAACTGCTGCCATGCTCCTTACTGTGATGTGGTAGATGTGGGTAGGAAAGACAGAGCCAGGTCAAAGAACTAGTTACCTATGAGTGTGACAGGGACTCCATATTCCAGGGCAGAAATGGCTGTCCACTTCCCTGTGCCTTTTTGTCCTGCGCTGTCCTTGATCTTTGGGAGGAGATGTTTGCCATCACTGTCTTTGAATTTGAGAATATTGGCTGTGATTTCAATCAGGAAAGAGTCCAACTCTGTCTTATTCCATTCCTCAAATGCCTGGGAGAGGAGAAAAAGTGTGTGTGTGTATGTATGTATGTACACACACACACACATATATATATATACACATTGATTTACTATGTTTCTACTATATATAATCAACAGAAACACAAAAAACTACAGCTCACCTTTGACATCTCATCATGCTGCATGCCCAGCACATCTTTCATCAGGTGATAGGCCTCACAGATCAGCTGCATGTCTCCATATTCAATGCCATTGTGCACCATCTTCACAAAGTGCCCAGCGCCCTCCTCTCCTACCTGTCAGGAAACATCCCAAAAAAATGCCATCAGCAAAAGTGCTGTCACCAGTTCCAGTGTTCAATACCAGCCTATGGCTTCCTTCTGCCTAAAGGAAGGAAAGGAGTAAACCCAGTGCTACCTGAAAACAAAACCACCGTGGGTCACAGATCCATTGAGCTCCCCCAGCAGAACTCAGCCATAAAACTTTGTCTTTGGATGGGTAAGTTACCACAGATGGTAGATTTGAATTTAATACAGTCAGGCAGAAAATCAGCCCACTAATGTTGCTGGTTTTATTAAGGACAAATATACATGAGCTTCAGCAACCATATTACTTAAACACAGATCTAGCCACAGGTTAAGGTCAGTATCAAATAAATATTTACCCAGTCACAACAAGGTTCTCCAGATCCCACTTTAGCAGCGATGCTTTGAAATATGGTCTTGATGTGGGGCCTGTGGGGAGAAAAAGCACACCTCAGCAGCCAGGCAGAGGACACAAACGCCACAAGAGAAAAACCAAAAATCCACCAGGATGATGTATCCTCCTGTAACCTGCCAAAAAGCAGCCTGGGGTGAGGACACACTTGCAGGCTGATAACCCACCACACAGCAACAGCAAATAAAACCTATGTTTTTCCCAGAACCAGACACTGTTTGCAAGAAATAGGGACATCCCATGTCACACTTACAGTACTGTCCAGACAAACTTCATGTACCTAAAGAAGCCCAAGTATTGTCTTCTCTAAGTTGGAAATGGGGAGACAGAGGCAGGTTATGATACAGGTTCACAGTCAGAGAGGATCATCAGCAGAGCTGAAACAACCCCACGGTCTGTTCTACAGCCACCAGAAAAATCTCAGGTGTGCTGGAGGAGGGAAGAGACTCCACCATGCAAGTCAGGATACAGTTATCTGCATTAGTGCAGTAATTAGGAGCTTTTGTCATTGCCAGGCTCAGCAAGTGCAGCATATTGTTTGGCCAACAGATGCCAAGTTTGGAGTAACCTAAAGCAGCCACAGGGAGAGGAGCACGGGTGGCTCAGGGGCTGCAGGTGTTGTGAAAGAGGGAGGGCTGAAGAAAGGGTGGCACGCAGAAGCTGTCTATCAATCAAAAAACCACAATGAGACAGATTCCTGTTGTGTACTTTCTGGCTTTGTGCAATCAAATTTGAAGAGGTTGATGTTGATATGAAATGCTAATGCAAACTGACAGACACTTCAGAGATTCTAAAGCTCAGGTAAAGCCCAGACATGCCTTTTCTTTCTACATGTACAGAGAGCATGAGCAACTAGGGGTAAAGTCTAATATGAACATTGATGTACACTCCTTTTCAGTAACATGAGTACAAAACAGCTCAGCAGCAGGGCAGAAACTTGCACAAAAAAATTAATGCATTCCACAGTCAACACGAACATCCATCAAAGCCTCCTTTTATTGTGTGTGTCACTGCAGGGTGTTTGCCACTGCCTCTTTCATGGTTAACTGCTCCCCAAGTGCGTAAGGCCCCCAAATTAAAAAATCCTAATTGAAAAGTAGCATTTCTTCAAAAGTTAAGCAAAATTCCTTTCTCCCCTGGCACACATTTCGCCCTTCAGATTTCTGAAGAACTGCTTTCAATTGGGGATTCCCGGAGGAAAAACCTGCCTTTGTTCTGCCTGCCATGGAAGCTCAGCACTGCCCCTCGAGCCCAGCTAGGTTCAGAAATCTTGAGCCCGGAGGAAGTGAGATGGCAACATATCTTGCTCTCTCCACACCCACACCCTCCTCCCTCCCTCCCTCAGCTCCCAACATGAATAGAAGACGATTGTTGCAGGCCATTCTAAAGAAGAAGAATATACCAGCTTGTGCTTACCAAGCTTCTTTGGCTCCTCCTGGCATGAGTGAAGGACCATATCTGGCACCCTCCTCTCCACCACTAACACCACTTCCAACAAACAAGATGCCCTTCTTCTGTAGTTCCTGACAACGTCTCTGGGACAAAAAGCAGAGCAGCATTATTTCATTTCTTTTCATGCCAGAGCCTTACAAACAAAGCTTAGCAATTCAGACCTAAAATTAGGTTTTCAGTTCTGCTTTGGACGTGCTGGAAGACAACCTCAGAGAAATCTCCTACACAGAGCAAAGGGAACATTAGGAAACTTCCTGTTGCTTTGACACGGAGCCTTGCAAAAGAGACATGCTGAAAAAAAGTCCTTATAAGCACCGGACGTAAAAGAGCAGCACTGAGGCTGGAAAGGGCTCAGAATTAAGTGTCAGTTGATACACAGTGTGTGCAAAGATGTGGGGGAGGCAGATTAGGCCCAAGGTGGAGTTGCTGCTGTTTTCACTACCAAGACAGACAAATAAGCAGCTCTGTCTTACTGGATTTTCCTCTGGTCAGGCAGGATTGAGATATAGCAACAAATTTATAAATATCCTTAGATTTTCAAATCCCCCTGAACTCTTCAAGAAGAAATTTTCTAAAGGCCTTCACTCTTTAAAAGATGCCAGTAAAAACTTTCTTGATGATTTGGGCAATTTCTATTAAAAAATACTTACAGAACAGTCCTTAACTTCTCTAACAACTGCTTTTTAATAAGCTGCATGATCTAGTTTTGCAGAGATAATTCACTTTGGCCTTCCCTGAGCAAAGAGAAGATGACATCTTACTGACAGACTGTTCTGATGATCAGAGGGGAAAGAATCGTGTGTATTCTGCTCAACCACGTTGGATACAAAACTGGCTTACCGTGGTATCTCTGTACTCGGAATTCCCACCATCAATGATGATGTCTCCAGTCTCCAACAACGGCACCTGACAAAAATAAATGAGCATTTCAGTTTTCTCCATGTGCTCAAAACCTCGATAGTGATGAATAATTGAGAACTTTCAGAGGAAATTTTTCCAAGAGACAGTAAGAATTTAAGGTAGAAAGAATGCTTGCCTCACCAGTTTATTGATGAAGTCATCCACTGCACTTCCAGCCTTCACCAGCAAGATAATGCGACGGGGCTTCTTTAACTTAGAGACCATCTCTTCCAAGCTGTGAGCACCAATCACTTTGGTTCCCTTGGCCTCATTGGCCAGAAAGTCATCCACTTTAGAAACGGTCCTGTTAAAAGCACAAACCTGAGGGAGCAAGAAAACATGTCAACAAAAGCTGCCAACAGAACGGTTACTTTAACTCAGACTACAAATTACATAAGCAAGGTTCAACATCACGTGCTCTTCCACTCCCACCTTCCCTAGAGACACAGCACAGGGATGAAACTGCAGCACATCTTTGCCTTGGGAACCTAGGATGGGTTAATGGCCAAGCCCAAAATGAACCTGAGGGGAAAATGGTGTGTAACTAATACATCAGGTGGCTGGCTGAGTACAGGCAGGCATGCACGGCTGCTCTCCGCTGGCGCTGGGACAAAGGGCAGCTTAGGTTATAACCAAAAGCAGGAAACAACACCCATTAAACCATCACAAGGAAATAAAACCCAAACCAACCCACAAAATGCTCAGTGCTAGTGAGTCAGCCTTTCTGACTCCTGTTTTCCTTCACTTACCACAAAGCCATGGTCGTTCATGTTCAGTATAAGGTTCTGACCCATCACAGCTAGTCCAATCAAAGCAATGTCAGCTCTGGAATGTGGAAGAACAAAAATGCCAGGTAAGTGTCATTAGCAGGGATGCAGCACTAGCGTCCATCCCTCTGTCAGGCTGTTCTGACCTTGTCAGCTGCTAGGCCAGCCCACCCCTTTCTAAGAAATGCTCTGAACTGATTCTCTAAGCTATTACAGCAAGAGAACCTTGTGGCTCCCAGGCAGCTCAGCAAACAGAGCAAAGACCAACGTACAGAATGTTTCAAGACACCAAGTTTTCTTCCCCCTAAGTAACAAGACAGAATTAGCCAAGTAGGAAAAGTGAGCTATCCAAAAAATGCCTGCCTGCCTCCTTGTGCAGAGCGGCTCCACGATGTCAGCGATGGATCTGCCTCTATCACCGCTCCATGTCTAATAGATGCTGCACTAGAACATGACGTCTGAATGCTACAGCAGTTTTCTTGCTGGCACGCAAATGGTCTCGGATTCAGGGTGAGCAAAGGCAAAGGAAACGGGATATTCTGCTGGAGGCTGCCTAATTCAGCTCTAAGGGGCATGCACGCAGAGAAACCCAACCTGGCTGCTTCTATTCCCCGGCTCAGAAGCAAGTGTCCTGCTTCCCAGTCAAGACTCCAAACCTGACTGCGCCCAAATGTCGGAAAAAACGACGTCTCGGCCAACCCGGCTTATTCTGCGTGTTGGTGTCTGGGCCACCGCGGGACCGCTAACGGAGAAACAGCAACTCGAGGCCCCCTCCTCTCCTTCCTTCTCCCTCCCGTCACGTCGCCGAACCGGCCGCGCAGCAAAGCGGAGGCCGCACGGCATCTCCCGCTGCCCCCACACCAGCCCCCCGGAAAACTCCGTCTGGCAGAAAGAGACTCGGCAGAGGCGAGTGTCTGGAGAGGCTCCCGCCCCACCCTCAGCCCCCTCCCGCCTCTGCAGGGGCCTCTCCCCTGAGCGGGGGGCACCCCCCGGCTCTCACACCGTCACCAGCCGGTCTCGGCGCTGCCCCCCCCGCCCGCTCACGGCCCTCCCGAGGGCAGCGCGGCCCGGCCCGGCCCTGCCCGCCCGCACTCACTCGGCCATGGCGGCGGCGCCGAGAGGACCTCCGGGGCCCTGCGGGCGGCCGCCGCGACTCCCGGGGTACGGC
>WUAM01000383.1:862167-888840 GCA_024336885.1 Actenoides hombroni
ATTACAAATTACCCATTTCAGTATAAAACAATAAGAAGATGTATTCTTCAGTGTAAAAAAAAAAAAAAAAAAGGCACCCCACCCTCCCCACCCTCCCCCCAAAAAAACTACTCATCTGTCTGGTTTACAAGGATGTGAAAACTACCAAGGAAACAAGTGGATGATAAAAAAAAAAAGCATTTTAATTCCCATATAAGTGTAGTTCAAACTTATCTCAGCTTCAATCAGCAAAAACAATGTCTTAACATTATGTCACTGTTCTACTGATGTAAAGGACAACAGTAAAGCTTGTCTCTTTAAATACATACCAACTGTGATCAGATGGAGCACCATGAATATTCTGTCTGTCAAAGCAGAGTTCAAAGTTACCCACACAACTAGCATAATTTAGTTACCTGGTATAAAATAGGAAAAAAAAAAATATACTCCTTTTAAAATTAAACAAAGCTGAAAGACATGGTGACCCTCAACTGGTTTTTATACAGTACTGTCACACTGGCCTAGCTACGTGTCATGATAAATGCTCTGCATGTTCACTTGTTGTGACATAATAGTACATTGGATGTATTGTTCCAATGATTGCCTGGATTCGTTTGCCTTAGGCTAGGCAACATAGAGGAGCTCAAGATGAAGGTGTAATGCCCTCCCCTCCCTGTGAAAGGGGCTTGAAATCATTGGTACAATACTACAAGCTCAGGAAAAAAAAAAAAAATGAAATCCACATGGCTACAAAAAAATTCAAGTTTCAATGCCTCCTAGAAAATTTGAAATAAAGTGTAGGGAGTATCATCCCGAAAAGTAAACAACTCAGAGTAGTTTTTAGCTTTGGACTTCTTGTTTTTCTTAAAAAAAAAAATAAAATCCAGCAAATTAAGTCCACAAGTTAAATGTAATTGGTTTATATTAAACACTAGCAACAACCCATTGAGTACAAAAGAATAAAAAATAGTTTGTGTTCATTTTAACGAGGAAGGATGGGCACAAGAGCCTAGTGTCCAATTCACGTCACGTAAGACTAGCCAAAAACTGGATAAGTAAGAAATTACCAACCAAGCTGTTTAATATGACACTTTTCTCCATTTCTTGTATTTTTATTCTGTGGGACTGAGGTATACACCAGGGAAGGCAAAAAGTTTGAGAGGAGGGAGGAACCACTGTTACATCAGATACCTTTTAGCATGACTGTCTCAGGTGGCAGAAGAGCTACCCACGCTCCGACCAGTCTATTTATTATCGACACTATTGGTCATTTCTTCTGCAAGGTCATTTTGGAACTGAGGAATCAATAACCACCTTCCTGACAACTCAGAACTTGTGAAGAGCCAGACACGAAATCGATGCCGTTATTCGCTTCTCCAGTGCTTATCACCTATACCACCTGCCAGCAGAGAGCCAGAAGCTTCAAAACCTAATCTGAAAGACGGCGTTGGCGTTATCTGTGACGCAGATCTAAAAGATTGGCTTTCACCTATGGGAGTAGGGGAGAGGTAAGGTTTGGATGGCAAAGACATGCTCGTGGAAACAAGCCACCAGCCCAAATTAGCTTCACCAGTTTACTGACGGAATCAGGAGCGGGTTTGGGAAAGCTGTCTTTGTGTTTCCATGCCAAGTTGCAATTCTCTTCATTCATGTCAACAGAGACATGAATGCGTAAGGTAAGTACAGTTACTACTATGTCTGAATAGGACCCAAGTAGCTATATCCTATAAATAATAAAAAATACATTTTTTTCTTTTGATAACTGACTGTAGATGTGAGGACTCTGTATAATTCAACCAAATGGTTGTATGCTGTACAGTCCTGTGCAAATATCATAAAAAAATTAATAATCCTTTTTTTTTTTTTTGCTATAAGGCTTTGACCCTACATTTTTCACAGCAACATAACTACCATCCAGCCTGTACCATATTTTGCAAGCCTTCAGTCCAACAATTCAAAGAGTCAATCCATACAGTGTCCATTTGCAGCACCCTGAAGTCACACGCTCCGTGTCAGTCGTCTAAAGGCATACAAACTTCCCCAGATTCATCCCATCGAGACTGGTCATTCTGTTCTTCTACATCATCTCCGAGCTCCTCATCGCCCTCTCCTACTTCATTTTCCTCATATTCTTCATCCCTAGGGAAATCTGTGTCCTGCACCTGGTCTGCCCCCTCTTGCCCTCCAGGTTGAGATTTGTCTGCACAGTCTACGCAAACTCCGTAACGTCGCGATCCATGTCTTATTCCAACGCTGGCTGCTAGCATGAAAATCTTCTTACACACCATACATTTATACTTTTTATCCTTTTTATGCACCTACGGAAGAGAAACAGTAACAGCTGAAAAAAGGCATAGCAGGTTGCATTTGTTCATAGCTTTCTATACTCTGTGCGATGACTACGACAAAAATTCCTTTGTTTCACTCTTCTGAAAGACACCCAGCACCGCTGAGGGAAAGAGAAGCACTACTAGAGATCCATTTGGAGTAGAGGAGCCATGGCCCACAGCAGGCAGCTGAACAGGGAGCCTGTTCCAGAAGCAGGTGAGTGGTCATTTTACGACAATTCACTGTGCAGAACAAGACTTGGAAAGGCAATGAGAACAGTTTAAGCCCTTCTGTGGCACGCAGGATCCTATCTGACTTAGAAAACTGCCTTGACAACAAACATTAAGCAGCAGGAGTTAATTCCATGTGAATTCAAACAGCAAGATCCTTTTTCCACAACACCTCTGTCCCAACAAAACTAAGCCCAGAAACATATTTCCAGGTCCCTTTGGGGTTTTTGTTCTGTATGTAGAGTCAGCTCGTGTCTAAAATTAAAAGGCTGCTATTGACTCACTTGACTAAACGTAAATTTTAACCTGAAATTTGGGAGTATGTTACTTGTACAAGGAACTGAGTTCAACAACCATGTGCAATAGTTGTCATCTTGGAAAAAAATTCAGTTGAAGATTTCTTTCTTCTGGCTGGTGTCCCCACAACAGATTACAACTATGTGCTTAAGTATCTCATTTGAGGTCATGTTGGGAAAGTTGATGGTTTAGGTGAAACAGAAATTACCATCCAGATGAGGGGAAAAAAACAGTTGAAGATACAGAGGTACTTTAGTGCCACCATATAACGTGTGCAGCCAATACTCGATGAAAAGAAGATAAAATAAAAGGTATTCTGACTCCAACAGAGAGCACACATTTCAGGTAAAGCACAGGAGCTCAACTCTATAGCTATTTTCACAACTATTTCTACTCACTGGGGAACAAAAAGCCAACTGCAAAGAGGCTATGGAGACTTATGGAACACCTTCACGAGGGAGTAGCAGTGAGGTGGTCCATTCATTCCCAAAGGACTGAGGAAAGCTACCAAAACAGAGTGCAATTCACCTCATGCCATGAACTAACCTATTCTGAGTATCTGCAAAACAGCCTGCAAAACAAGGCTGTTAGAAATCACAGCTTGGAGAAATGTTACTACCTTCTTACCACCAGTATGATCTTCCTTGTATCACTCCCTTAAAACACACCTTGGATTTTACACGATAATTATTATAATGAAGTCTTAATTTCCTTACAGACTAGACACAAAGTGCCTGCAAAACACCCAAGGTAGATAATACTTTCTCTAGATTCTCACATAAACAGCACTCAACTCAAATCTGAAGTTAGGCAACATGCACAGGACAGGGTGAGCTCAACTCCTGATTATGGCATTAGTAGAATGCAACTCAGAAGGATGTTTACATTTTGTATCTCAGCTGTTTTTCATTCTTCCCTGAACCTTAAAGCAGGTAGGATACTGTGGCTTTTTCTAGTTTTAAAATAAGGGTTTCAGAACTACCCCAAGCATTTGTGCAATTGTTGATTAACAGCTTGTGCTCACAGAAAATGGTGATGCATCATTAGAGAACAGGAAGATGGGCTATTCCACTGCAGTAACTGTAAGCCAAAATTTCCTTTCATTATCTACAGAACACTTAAGATCTCTTTATCAAGTTACTTTCAAAATAATCTTGAAATTATCTCCATCACAATTCCAACAAGTGTCTTATATTCTTAATGGAAAATGCAGTAGCAATTAAGAGGTGCAGTTATGGCAAAGAGATGTTTCTCTTCATTCATTTTAGTCTAAGATAAACCAGTTTGCATTATGGCAAACCAGAGACCATCTGAAAGAACCCCCATGAAACCCCACTGGTACACAGGTGCACATGGACACACACACACACTGGAGGTTACCTACCAAGGAATGTCTCTTTACGTGCTCTCTTCGAGTGAACAGCTTCCCACAGATGTCACAACTGAAAGATCTCACGCCTGTGTGAATGAGCAAGTGTCTCTTTAGTGTTCTTCTGTATTTGGCTACATAATTACAGTGTGGACACTTCAACTTGTTCATGATTAAAGCAGAGGAATCACCTACAAGATAAGCCATCGGGAGAAAAAGATGATGAAACAAAAACCCTGTTTCGATACGTTCTGCCTGGTGCACAAAAATCAACAGGTGCCAGAACAATAAAGCACCCACATGACTTTTCATCAGCCAAAGGAGGACAATGCCTGCCTGCAGGAACCACAAGTACTGGTGGGTTCTGCATGTATGATCTTGCTAGAGAAATGCCTACTAATAACCACGGAATTTTTGCTATGTAAGTGCAGATCAATTCTTTGGAAAGAAGTCTTACTTCACAAATCAAAGTTAGCTACAAGTTAACGGTATTTTATTTTCCAGAGGTCACCTATACCAGAAAACACTCTGTTCAGGATTAGAAACCCTCTAGCTCTGGGGCATTTTGACAGCTACAATCTTCTCTCCCAATATGCTATTTAGAATTATGTGCAGGAACTGCCTGTCGAGACCTGACTCTCCAAACAGAGTATAGCCAAGCAAGAACAAATATTGACAAAAGGAGTAGGACAGTAAGAGGTAGCATAATTCTTAAATAGCTAAAAAGGGAAGTTATTGGTTCAGATCTTAGCTATTCACCATCCAAAGTTTATTTTGGTCTAACAGTAGGAAAAAGGACAGAGAACAGACAAAAAATCTGGAAGTAGCAATGTCCCACTTCTTCCTTAGGATGGGAAGGGAGCTACTTACAAATCCTTGAAGCAAGGGTAACACAACCTGCTCAAAGATTACGTGCAGAGCAGGTTTATTACAGCTGCCTGTTACTGTGAGAAGCAGAGGATGGTGTGACAGCCATGGAGAAGGCCACACAGGAGCACAAGGACTCTTCTGACATTAGGGTACCGACTCAACTCACTGCAGGCGAGATGATTTATCAACATCATCTCAGCTCTCTTGAAGCATCCAAAAAGCCCTGGCTGAGGCTACATGGTTATATGTGTAAGACTGTCTAATGGTTATGCTGGCAGGAAGAAAGCAAAAGTAATTGTGTGTTACAGTCACAGGCCTGCATGCCTGTATCTAAGATGCCTTCTCCCAGCTTCAAAATCCACTGTAACACAGCAGTTCACTTCTGCTAATATTCCTACCTTTGGTTAGCACACCAGAGCACCCATGCAAGGTGTATGTTGACATAATGTCACATAATGGCTTACATAAGGAAAACAAACTCCAAAGAAGGTTTTCAATTGCAGTGAGACACACATGACCAGGGGTATGACAGACTGGCAGACGTTGGGACTATAAAATAGATGGGAATTTACTGCTTCAAGAACAGGCAGGCCTCTGAAGACTCTTGCCTGCTAGGGAATTTCACCTTCTGATGACCCAGTTTCTGCCACTGTACAAACCAAAATATTTTAAGTAAACCATAAACCACATCCCAGTAACAGCTGAAAGTTACAGAGAGGAGGTAGACATTACTATTACCCAGTCCTTAAGATCCTCTTTTTACTGAAGGCTTTACATATTTTAAGGATCTAGCGATAATTATTTTAGATATGGTGGGGGTTTTTTTTGGTATGTTTTCAGACAGATAAATTATTCCAGGTAATTGCTTGTTTGAACTATTTAAGAAAGGCACAGAAGATGTGACAGGATGGGTTAGATAACAGGTTTGACTGAAGAGGGCTTTAGTTACGGCTGCACTGAATTCAAAACCTTTACTGCAGGGGTTTTATTTTTAATAGATCTCTAAGCATAATTCTCTCTACTTTTAAAATTATGTTTAACTTTGAACACTTGGATGATGAAGATGCAATTTCAAAGCCTATTTGTCTGTAGTTAGCTTACTGGGGGGGGGGAAGCTATTAAATCATTGAAGAACTTGGGTACCTTCATATTCCGGCACAATACAAAAGTTGATAAAAATCATGCTCTGTTTTTACTTCTCCGTACATTAGAATTCCTTTTTCTCCTTCCAAGAAGTACTCCTATCTACATTACCCAGAAAGGCAAACGATATGGAAGGAGATTATGTAAACACTTAATCTTGTAAATCTCTAAACAAATTAATCAACTATTACCAGCAGTGACACGGAAGGATAAAAAGCCCTGTCGGATGCAGAAAACAACCTCCTCTCCATCAGATATACTTGCCATTTTCCCAAGCTTCTTTTGGCCAAGATTCTGGTAGCAGTCCATACTTGAAGTCACTTGATGTGCCCGGCAGCAGCCCGTACTTGAAGTCATTGGAAGTGCCTGGCAGCAGCCCATACTTGAAGTCATTGGAAGTGCCCGGCAGCAGCCCGTACTTGAAGTCACTTGAAGTACCTATTACAGACACAGCCTTACGTTAGCTTCCTGGGGGCTCATCTGTTTAACAAAATACACAGCCTTTTTAAACCATGAGAAAAAAAGTTTCACACCTTAAAATAGTAATTATGGGTTTTTTTCCACAAAATCTTCAATACTGAAATGAAGAGAGAACTGCATTTCTAGTTTCAATGAAACCAGACCCTTGAGCTACTCTTCACAGTGCCATTTCCTCTTCCCACCCTGAGAAGAATTCAAAGCCTTCTTCATACTAGAGGAATTTCTATGGTAAGGACATTCATTCCCTTACAGTCATCATGACAGGGCTAAAAAGTTTTCCACTGGATTCTCTTTACCCCTGCATCGTGCAGTGACTTCACCTGGTCTGCCACAGGCAGTCTAGTTGGTACAAAATACACAAAACCTTCTCTACTGGAGGTGGGATTTTCTTGATTGCCTTAAAATATCTCAGTGGTATGTACAGTGTTTTAAATACCTTTGTTTATATGAAGTACCTACAGCTATGTCTAAATCCTTTTTTGAATAATCATCTCCATTACTCTATAACCACATCAATTCAAGAGACCATAATTACTTGGAGTATACCAGCTTAAAAGACTAGCTTGCATGTTTACATTTGGTCTTTAAACAAATTCCTCACACAGTTTGTGGTGTTGGTAGCTTTTTTTTTTTTCTCTTTAAAAGAAAAAAAATAACCATTCAGAAATGAACAGCATCTTGGAAAGAAAAAGATCCTTGCTTGTTTAATTCTGTGCTTTTGTAACTGGCAAGAACTGCATGAGTGAACATGGAATCCCCATTGCACAGGGGACTGTAAATCCCAGCTTCACTAGGCATTTGACAAAATCTTAGTGGGGTGAAGACTCTTCTGGCAAGAATGCAAATTAATTTCACCCCCAATCCCCAAGACAGGAGTTTGTTGGGAAACAAGAACTAAACCCACTGCTTTCCTCCCAGGAACGTGGCTGTCAAACAAAGCAAGCCTGCAGCAGACACTGGCAGGTTTCCCCTTACTGGTTTGGATGGTGCTCAGGTCCTTACACGGGGCTCCCAGTGCCACCCTTGTGAAAACTCTTGTGAAGGACACTTCATACCAACAGACACCTTCTTACTTTCAAGACTTGAGACTGTGTATTTTAAAGCACAAAGACTTTTTCCTTTGTCCCCGTACTGCTCTTTCTAAGGCTTTTTCCAGGAAAGGACATTCTTTTAGTGTAAACTAGAATCTCACACAGCTTTAGGTAAGCTGCATACTGAAACACGAGTGAAAGTTCTCCTGAAAAAACGTCTGCATTTCAAATCTTCCCAGCATTACACATACAGAGTAGTTTCATTTACTGCTCAGGCAGCGCTCTACTTGGCAGCAGCGGTTTCATAAGACAAGAGATCAAAAGGCAATTGGTGAATAGGAAGCTTGCAATTCTGTCCTATGGGCCAGACAATGGTAAGCAAAGCTGGCTCACGCCTGCCAAGCTAGGTATTGCACTGGAGACTGCAAAAAGCAGAGCTTGAGGGGACAAAGGAAGAGAAACCCCAGTGTTTTAGCTCCTCCACCTAGCTACTCTGGTATAGAAGGAAGCAGGAGGGGAAGGGAATAAATCTCCCCCTCCTTTAAGAAACAAAGTAGTGAGGAAATTTTTTTTCTCTAAGTACTGACTCTGGTAGCTATTGCTATGTCCAAAGGAGGCAAGAACTCCTCAACACCAATGTGGAGCTATGGACTCCAGTCAATGGCATCTCACCAGCTCAAGGAATAGAACACAGATCCCCTACACACATGCCAACTACACATTCCTTTGAGGTGAGCAGTGAAGCTTTCTCCTGTAACACACAAGAAAGGATTAGTGAGGAAGCAGTGTTGTACAGTTCTGGTTAAGAGCAAAGATAACTTGACCTCAAGGGTAAAAGCCTCCAAATTAGAGCAGACTTCAGGATCTAGTAGAGAAAAAACAATAAACCAACATCTATAACTTTTAAAATATTAAAACATTTCCTTGTAGTTTTTTTCCCCTCTAATAGAACTGTCCTGTCTCTAGCTAACCAGTGGAAGATCAGTGATCCAAATATTTTAACCTCTTCCCCCTCCTTATTGGAGGAAGATCTGTAACATCAACAGCCCAAGTCTTTGCTGCTCACAGACACGATGTATATGCTGTATCAAGGCAATACTGCACAGCTTCCTTCAAAAGCAGCACGCATCAAAGACTGACCATAATTAAGAGCTGTAGCACTCCGAGCACATCTACAACACTGTCACTTTGACAGTTCTTCTGGATCCAAGAGAAGACAAGCTGAATTTCAGCAGGAGCATTTACGCTCTCAGCCGGTACTGAAGTTAGAGGAAAATCCCTGCACAGGTCTAGATCTTAACATAAGACCTGGCACGGAGCCCAACAGACTTAAGAGCTGTAGTCTAGTGTAGATAATAGCTACTAAATCTTTCTACCTCCAGTCTGAAGAGAAGGCCTGCTGTAACAGGAGGGAACACCACCACGGATACCACAGGAGATAAGAGGTTGCTGCAGACACTCCAGTCTCTGCAAAGTACAAGGACTAAGTGGATGATAATTAAATCTAATGCTTATTCTTAGAATAATTCGTTGACCTAGAAAACTTACTTTCTAGATTAAGCATCTATATTACGTGTTCAACGCAACGAAAGAGGCGTTGTTAATGTCTCATCCACCCAGGAAAGACGTGAATTCCACACAGACTGGGGACTGGAAGTGCAGTACCTAGCCCCTGCTAGCTTCCCAGGTGGACATACAGGCTACAGTCAGACAAGCTGCTGACTGTAGCTGAGCCAACTGGAAGATGTTAGGGACTCCTATGGCTTTTAAAATTCAAAAAAGAGGGTAATCAGAAGCAATAATGTTCTGTATCTACAGACCACAACTTTCTTCTGATCTAAGGACACCTTTCCAGTTCAGTCGATTCCTAAAAGTTAGTAATTTAAATGTCAATTAGCATCCAACCCCTACCAATTCTTCTACCCTGCACGAAGAGTTTCTTCTCAGCAACCTGTTCTCAAAACAAACCAACCCAATATAAGAAGAGCACTAAAACTCTCAAGCTGTCACTTTGAGAAGAGAGAAAGGCAGTCTGAAATACAATGAAGTAGTTGTGTAGGCTTTTATATGGCAAAAAAAACTTTAGGGAAGGATTTTATGTTCTACTCTGTTTTCAGGAAAAAAGATAACCAGAAGCCAGAGAGACTGATTTTGGAATAGGGGAGTATCACCAGAAAAAGATAACGCATCTGAGCAAAAACATCAGCAGTTTGATGAGTTTTGCTCTTTCTCTGTAACCAGAAACAGGTGAATTTTATTTTTTTTTTTTGGAGGAGACATTCTGAGCAGGGGATGATCAAGGAGAAAGATAAACAATAGAAGCCATTGAACAGTTCATGTTAGTAAGGAATATGAACATAGGGTGAGTTGAGGGAGAAGATACAAAACTTCACATTAGATACAGTTGCCTGTAATAAATGTAACTTCTCTTTTCTTTATACATACTGACACTACCAAGAGGGCCAAAATAAGAGAAAAAGGAATACTGCTATTTTTCCACCAGGGTTTCTGACAGTGGCTGCTCATTCAGGTCAATTCAGAAAAGGCAGAAAGTTGACAGGCTAAGTGATTAGGCCATAGCTTTGATGGATTGTATAGAGAGCAGCAGTAATCTACTGGCACAATCTGGATTGCTATTAGGGAGGTGGATTTGTTGCCTCTGCTCGGTAACACGACAGGAAAATCAGCACTGGACATACTGGAAAGGTGAAGGGAAGGAAAATAAACTGTACTCCACGTGTTCATAGAGAATTACTCACATCTTTAACTTTGCTTCTGAAAAGAGGTCAAAGTGGTGACCCTTAAAGATTTCTCAGCTGCCTCTTGCGACAGAGAGCTCAAACACAAGGCATTTTGCCCATGCAGTTTACTCATATTCTAGGTACTGCTCCCAAATGCTCTTATTTTTCACTATTCATGAATGAAAGTGGTTTATTGTCTTGACTATGGAGACAGCTCTATTAGCAACTAATCCTGCCAGATGACCATCAACTGCTGTCCCATCTATCATCCACTTGCTCTTTCAACTTGCTTATCCTTACAAGCCCTGAAAGACTCCTGCCTTAGAAAGGGGTGCTGCACACTTCAGAAAGCTATTCTGTCAATCTCTTCCCAGAAGGGCTCCATCAGTGAAACAGAAGACAGGAACAGCTTTCCTCATCCAGACCATTCACTTGTGGTGGAGTTCTTGTTCTCAGGAACTATCACAGACAAACAAAAGCTTAGGTCTGAAGGCACCTCCTGAAGGTCACCTAGTTCAAAAACTACTGCTCACAGCAGGGCTCACTTCAAAGCTGGAGAGTATGCTGCTTTGGACCTTGCCAAGTTTCACATATCTACAAGGATGGGAGATTCCATGAACCCTCTAAGCAATCTGTTCCAATACAATCACTCTCATGGTTAACAGTCATGGTCAACTGCAAGTGTGTCGAGAGCATCTTCTTTCCTACTCTCCTCATCACTGATGAGGATGTTAAACAGTATGAGATTGAGTAAGCTGTATGCAGGAAAATAGCCCTTCTGGACTTCACTGTCAAGAAAATACCTTCACCCAGAAGTTTTCTGGACTATGCTGTGAGCACAAGGACCAGACAGTGAACACTGCAAACAAGACAACTTGATGTGCCTCAAAAGCTTTCTCGAGAAAACTATTCCAGAGAATTCAAAAGATTTTCTATTATCAACATATCACACCCTCACTTCATGAAGTCTTCAAGTGTAGATATACACAGGACTTTCAAGGAGATATATACCCAAAAGGCTGCATGGAACTCCTAGAAACTGACTGCCATTTAGGATTAAGATCTTTCAATAAAGTGAAAGCCACCAACCACTCTACAATGCTCTGCTAACCAAATTAAATGTCTTGGCATTATTTTCTGCCCCTATTTTCTTGCTGACTCTTTGAAAAAGTGACTGTAGAACAAACCCAAGGGAGCAAGTTTGACTTCTCAAAGCTGCCAGTTTCTCCCTAATGAAGGGGTGAAAAAAAAGCACCCAATTAAAAAAAAAAAAGGAAAAGAAAATGACATTTATTCCCATCTTAGCCCTAATACAAGGGCTCTCTGCACAGCAAAGCCATTACTTTCTTTCTGTATCAGCATTAGAGAACTGCTATCACTGCTACCATTTTGTCATAAAGCTTCATGCTGTAGCATGTGAACATTTTCTTCAAGGAAGAATTAAATGGCAGCTTGAGGGACAGGACACAGAAGCATCACCGTGCATCACAGTCCAAGACCACTGATGTCACAGTGGACAAAATCACCAAGAAAGTGATAGGGGTCTTCATTTGTATTTATTCTTAAAGACATAAGCACGGATACCACTGCTGTGTAGAGACTTGCATTGGGGCAAACAAAATGTTATGCTAAAACAATTGAAAGGAAACAGAAAGTACATCTTCACTGCATGGGAGCTTCTCTAATCGCAGGCAGTCCTCGAAGCTGCAGCGTGACCGACCGAACCCCTCGTGTTGAACTGGCATCTCAGGGTCATTCATTCCAGACTGACTTGGCCAAAGTGTAATTTTATCCAGGAATACCAAGGGATTTTGTCTTTACACTGGGCTTTGAGGAAAAGCAAGGCACAAATTTGTAAAAATGCCAAGATAAAAAAGAAACAAAAAACCCCCCCAACCTTTTCAACAGAACAACCGAAAAAACTCAGCACCCAAAAAAAAAAAAACCCAACCAAAAAAACCCCCCAAAGAAACCCCATCAAAGCAGAAACTTCCTCAGGAACTCTGTCTAAGGTCTGGGAGCACACAAGTGAAGCTTGCCAGACTGGTGCTGTGCCTTCCTTACAAAGTAACACACAACTTTACACCCTTGAAGACAGTGGATCAGCTGAAATCACAAGCAAACAACTGTGTAAAAAACTGGACCATTTACACAGCTCCTACTTTTCATACGCGTGACCTGAACATGACAGACAACTGCTGCTTCACAATGGGATTTTTTTTCCCCAGTGTCACAGATCATGTTTTAAGAACCTCCTCTCAAGCTCCACTCCCCCTCCCGAGCCCTGGGAATACCCAGGAGTGCCCGAAGTTCTCGACTGTGGCTAGGCTTTTACGGTACAAATGGCAGCTCTGACCTGGCTAACTCCCCTCTCCACTGTTTCCAGTAGGGCAGGACGAAGCTTAGAACTCAGTCACACCAGTGAAGGCCAAGGGGAACTTTCTGCTAAAGCTCTCCTCCTACCAGTGCACGTAGAGCAGCAGAAAGATCACTGCAAGCACTACAGTGAGCTTTACAGTAAATGCACAGTAGAAGCTTGCTATGCTGAGTATACATTGAGCATAAACTTCCTATCCCGTGAACACAGCTGAATGTATTTACTGATACCTGCCAGAAACTGGCACAAGGAAGAAACACTGCCTGCCTTTCTCCCCAAAAAAGACTCCAAGTTCTGTACACAAGAATTCCAGAACATAGACGGAAAATAAACAGTTGGGCAGCAAACCCAGCAACTAACTGAGCAAAATAACTCAGCAAGGACAGAGAACCTGAAAGAGAGAAGCTGAAGGGACCGTCGTGTAGTCAAGCTACATGCCACTTAAAAGCTATTCTGATCAGCAACCAACACTGAGGATGACCTATCCCTCCCCTCAAACAGCAAACTACCAAAGAGAAAACCCCAAAGCGCACAACAAAGACTTGGAACTCGACAGCAACTCATCAATTCACACTTCCATCAACCCTTAGGTGACAATCACTCCAGCACTGGAGTGCTCTCACAGGTCGGTTATATATATATATACACATACACAGTGGTGTAACTGAATTGAATAGGTCCACCAATGCAGAAAACCTAGAGGTTAAATAAGAAGCCTCACGTTTTTCTGCCCCATACAGCAGTGAATACATAAAGGCTGTTGTCTGAGTCTTTCAGTTTCATAGCCACCACATGGGAATGCACAGGCACCTAAAGAAAGCACAGAGGAGGTGAATGGGCTGCGGATAAACACAAGACTGCACTTTCTAGGGCAACTACTATCTGGAAAAACCCCAGTTTTTAAAGCAAGCTGTATTGTAATCTTCATGATCGTTTACAACAGCCGCACGCTACTCTGAACATTAACTACAATCCAAAAGGATCTGAAACATCTGCAGTAAAACCACTTTCTGCTCAGCGTGTGATAAATCAGATCGGACTTACTGAGCTGCATCCCTGAACTGCGGGAGGGGAGCCAGCTGAAGAAACAGCACAGCTAACTTCTGTGACTGCAGTTATGCCCCCAGATGAGTCAAGAAGACACACAACCAGTAGTTTTCTTTATTCACAGAGTTGCTGCCATCGTTATTACTATTTTATAAATGAGGTAACAGATCAAATCAGCACTTCAGAGTGAGAATTCTTCAAAAGTGACTCTTTTGCCTGTGCTTCAATTGCTCTCAGAGTTTTTTAGGCAAAAAAGGGCTCTAGACTGCACATAACCTTCTTCCCCAACACATCTACTTTGCTTGCTTTTTTTTTTTTTTTTTAAACAAAACCCAAAGAAACACCACAACAGGAATAGGCAGAACAGTGCTTAAAGTTGCAAGGTTAGTGGTTGACCATGCCATGAGAATGATCATGATCATCCCCCAGAGAGGTAAATGGAATGAGTGGAGAAGAAACCAAGAAGACGTTGACACTCAGATGTTGTATTGTCTTTAGTTGGCTTCTAAAAACCTACGGAGCCTTCAATAGCAGGTTACAGAGGGAATGTAACGGTGAGGTTAAAGGTCCATTAAACAATGTACATCTTTCAATCAGGGTATTGGCTGGAGATCTGAAGACCTGACAGTCACAGTACCATGAAAGAGTAGGAGGAAGAAGAAAAATAATAATAATAAAAAAGAAATCTTAATTTTCTTAGACTACTGGTGCTTTTTTCACTCGTAACTCAGAGAAGTGAGGGTTTATCCCTAACAAGAAATATCTACATGTCCAAATAAGTCCATGAATCTTGATTTCCCAAATTACAAAGTTATTCATCTTCATTCTAAAGTCCCAACCAAGTTGTGTTTTGCTGCTCCCTCACATCCTGAGGAAAACTGTAACCAGGCACTGTATTTTTTTGTAAGCAGGTTTAGCTGCTGCTTGTATCCTTTGAAAAACAGTTACTTCTACAGCAAGATGAATTAAATTCCTGAAGAACTCCCTACAAAATCATTCAGGAACCCTACTGCTCCACAAAAGGGCTGTTTTCATCCTGTTCTTGTTAGCCTTTCCCTCACCCTCAACACAATATATGACATGGCATTAGCTGGCTTGAAAATCATGGTAACAAATAGTCTGGTGGTAGCTTCATAAAGCTATTGGGATATTACATACAGGTCTACTTAAGAATCAAACAGTCAGCTCTAGAAAGCATAAGCACTTGCACTCTGAAGCCTGAGGATAGGACACTTGCACTTCAGAAAACAAGACCAAATGAAAAAAATTCCAGAAGTGATAAAAAAATATTTAAAAACCTATGAACAGATATTAAAAATATGATGAATTTGAATCACAGAGCTTTTATGAACTGGAAACTGCCTATGAGATGGTGGCTGATTGCACTGTTGTTGTCACCCAAGAGGCACCACAGCTGTAAACAGTAAAGATTGACTTTTTTTTAGCAAATTATCAACTAGAAGGGAGAAGAGTAAGACAGGTGGTAACATTCAGTGTCAAGAAACACAGCTATTTTCATTAATATAATTAAAGGTGGAGAAGGCTTGAAAGCTTCAGTAAGAGGAGGTAAATGAAGACAGTACATGCAGTTTAAAATCCAACTCAACTTCATGGAGTTTTTTTGAAGCTCAGCAAGTGCTGCTGTTACAGGGGAGGTGTTAAATGTAAACTGGCTGGCAACACAGGGTGAAAGGAAGGAGAAGCTGATGTGTCCTTATGGATACCTGTAGGAAAACTCACATGCAGCAAGGAGCAGTTTCACGTGTTTGCTTTACTGGGAGACAAGAGGGGTAGCAGATAGTTCAGAAAGCTTTCATTGTTAATTATCTAATATTTATCTAGCAGGACCCAATGGGGAAAGAATTCCCTTTACTATGGAATTTAAGGTAGTAGATAAATTTGGGATAAATTTTTGTAGTTAGTGTTCTTAAATAGGTTTCCCTTCTACAATATCTATGGCATTTATTTCCCCCCTCACAAACACACCAGACAAACCAAAACCACGATCAAGGACAGAGCAATGCCCTTTGCATGTAACTGGACATCTCCTAACCATAGCTGGTGTTGGTTATCCTCATCAGCACACAACACAGACCAACAGAAGATCAGTCTTCCCCTTTCAGAAACCAAAGCAAGGCACAGAGCACTCCTCAGATGGCACTGTAAGAATTTAGTACTCTTTGGTCTCACAGCATTATCTTATGTCTATTCCAAAAGACATTTTCTGATGCATTTTTAACTCCTAGTGCCTATTATTTTTGGGAGGTTTTCATCTCCACAAGAAGTTTAATCCACAACTAAAAAGTTACCATATAACCTGCAAGTTACTCTACAACTCATTCTTGTCATACTTCCAATTCTCCACTCCTCCCACTCCCACCTTTCCTTGGGCATAGAAGGAGCAATTGAAGGACTGTTTAAGACTGGACCTTACCTGCAGAGCAAAGCAGCAGCTAGCCAGCAGTAGAGGAGGAAGAACACTGCATGCTGAAGCACAGACTATGGGTCAAAGTAAGCTACACCAAGCCCTACTTCCAATATTCCTGTTTCAAACAAAGTATATGCTCATCACTACGTAAAAGTAAAGGTCTTCTAAAACTAAATGGCTTCCAAATTAGTTCTCAATCTGACAGAAAAGTGAAGTATTTACTTGGGACCACTTCTGTCATGGTCTAAAAGTACCAAGGAGATCATCAGTTGGCACTGCTTTACGGTTTGATAAAATAAACTCTGCTGTAATCACAGAACTTTCAATGCTTTTGGACAGACACCACAGCAAAAATTCAGTGTGCCCCCAGCCTCTTTTTATCAACAGGTTCCGTGGATGGAGTTTGTCATTTAATTGATACAAGTTACTGGAAATCTCAGTGCTTCTGTCCAAAAAAATTGAACAAGAAGTAAACTTGTTTACTTATTACTGCACTGCCCATATCCATCATTATTTCTTCAAGAAAGCTTCACAGTATTTATTTCTGTTGCTGGGGACATCATTTAATAGGCATATTCTCTGTGGAATTTCCAGCAGTAAGAGAGATCAAGCCCCTAGCCCTTAAAAATCAGAAACAGAAATCACATGCTAATAAAGTAAATGGATGTTTGTGCAGTTAATATACAGGTCCTTGGCTCCTGCTCCAGACTCTCCGCTGCCCTTTTTCACACCGCTGCAGCTAAGTATGTATCAGCAAGTAGTGCAGCCCAGCACAGACAGTTGTGTGGGTGCTGAGGACTCCACATCAGCACTATACCCATCTCAAGGTGCTTTCCTTAAGGCTGGCTATAACCTGGTGCTGTAGACCCACGGCCTCTTAGCAGTTGGCTAAGAAACGTAGCTTCTGTTCTCAGTTCTGCCAGAAGAAACCCTGCGCAGTTCATAAAGCTCAGAGAGTAAGAGAGGATGAGGAAATTCAGTGGATATCCACAGTCTCTTGACATCTGAAGAGGGCATACAATTTAAAATGCTTTAGAAAGACACATTTAAAGAACTCTGTTCCAGCTACATTTCAAATCCACCTTTAATTGACTCCTAAATGGAGATAAGTTTCCAAAACTGCTGATTCATCTCAAAGTGATAGGAGTAAGTGGCAGCACTTCAGATATACTTCCATTACTCATATAGTATAATAATGTAAAACATAAACCCCTGAAGTTAATTACATTGCCCTAAATCCCAATTACACTGAACAGCCTGCTTATAATTCTATGTGCGACCATATTTGTTTAGCAAACAGATATTTAATCTTACTCTAATGTTTACATTAACCACAGACCCTTAAGGAAAAAAAAAATCTCTATGAATTCAGTCACTCCCAGGATTTGTTTAAAGAAGAGTTCAACAAAAAGATATTCCCTCTACTCTGTGTCATTGTGGCATCTCCTTCCAATCTGTTTCACAAATCTGCTTTAAGGTTTTTTTCTACTGTATTTGCCAGGATAACTCCATCTCATAGCTTCCCAGATACCCCTGCAAGGAACAGCAGCAGAAAATTGACTTCTGCTTCTGCGTGACACTCAGGTCAGGGAGATTACCAGGAATAGTTTTTTTGCTAGTGTAAGGGAAGAAATGACAAAGGCTCTTTCTGCACAGCTAGCTAACATCGTGAGCCACCAGCTATCACTCCTTGATTCTGTGCCTAATAGCAGCTACAGATTGAAGGAAAATGTGAGAACTTTTGTTTCTACCAGCTGGTGAGGATCCCCAGCTCAAGCATCAAATGCAAACAGCACATTCCATGCTGCCTGGCACAGCACTGTCATCACTGTCTCTAGCTGAAGATTCATTGCTGTGCCCCAAGGTGGAGAATCAGATTACTCATTTAGTAACCTGACTGGTGTGCTGACTACTATAAGATCCTATCCAAAGTTACCCTGCCACGTACTTTCTTCACTAGCTCCATTTTCAAATGGCAGCAAGCAATACTTACCCGCTTCTTCTTTAATAAATGACAAATCCTCTTCTGGATATGGGACCGATGGTTGCAACACTGAGCAATCTTCCGAGTTCTCTTCAGTATTAGGTGGTATATTATAAATAAACCTCTTGGCAGTTTGGTTTTTCCTTCTCGCTTTTCCGGGTTCTTGAACTGATTGTCCCTGGGAGCCCATGTCATTCCACACGAAAACTTTTCCCTCACCTTGAGATTCATTCTCAGCCATTTCAGGTGAGCTGTCCTGGACCCAACTGCAGTCATTCATTTGGTAGCTTTCCATTTGGCCCTCGTCAATGGAGTAACCGTCGTTCTCAGTTTTTATGCTGCTCGCCAGGTTGGTAAGGTTTCGCGTCGCCCAGAAGCTGGCAACTTTCTGATCCCTTGGAGACAAACCATCCCTACTCACAGATCTTCTGTTGTAATCCACAACAACGGTCTCCGGAGCTTCGGATTTTATACTGATGTTTAAGGCATCTTTAATGAAGTTGCGGCAGGACTGGACAACCTCCGTCATCTGAAGGTAGCTGGCCACCGACATCACTTCAATGGCATTTTGGCTCGTAAGCACGAGGTTACCAGAATACAAGAAGTCCAAGATGACAGAAAACCCTTGAACGGCAACAACGTCTAAATAGGTAACAGTGGTTTGGTTACGGCTTTCTTTGTTTGTAAAGCAATACAGAGTCTTGAAGAAACGGCTGCCTGCAACCAGGATGTTCTTGTGAGCTCTAAAGACCCTCCCACTCACCACGATATTAACATCACAAAGAATGCCTTTCTTCCTCTGCTCGTTGAGCTCTTGCAGGAGCTGATAGCAGTAAGAGTTCTCATTTGGCCTGTTGTTAAAATCACAGTATCCTTCATTATTCAGGTCTGAGGGTAACTCTGATTCCTGCAATTGAAAAAAGAACAAAACAACAAAACACAACCATAATTAGTTCTTAATGAATGCTTTCCTTAGTCTTCCAACGGTATAATAAGGATATGAAAATAAACTTAAGAGAACATAAATGAAAAGAAAAAAAGTTTGACTAATGTTCTTGGTCCTAAAGGCAGACAGGACTAGATAATTAAATACTTCTGAGAATCACAATCTAGTTCTGCAATCTGTCCCCAAATCTGAAGCGAAAACAGAACTAGCAGAATTGTCTTGAAGGCAAAGGAAGTGAAATTTTGGCCAAAAGGAAAGATTTAATTAAGTATGAAGTATCTGATTTTCTTAACCCACATAGCTAAAGATTCAGGAGTCTCTCCTTCCAAAGATTCCATTAACCCATCATTCTTCCCTAGAAATCTCCACCTAAAAAGTTCGGTAGAAACCGTGTAACTGCTTCAACGTTTTCTCATGCTGAGATGAATACATGAAAGATTAGGTCTGTATCTCCTAATCTGTCTTGTACCAGATATACTTCTTATATAGCTCTACAAATAAGGCATTTCTTCTTTAGCTTCTAACTGTGGTGGGTTTAAGATTAGAGAGCTGTATTACACAAGTGAAGAGAATATTTTAAGTGACCAAACAGAACTTGAGCTTCCATTAGGTTATTTAATGAAGACTTGAATCAAGCTTCACTGAAACTTTCTAGCAACACTTTTAACTGGTACCCACTTAGTATACAGATGAGATGTGCTTATTGGCCTCTCTACAACCTTTCCAAGACCTGGTCTCAAACATGGCTTGAAAATTTTGCTAAAAGTAGTATCAGACAACGCAACACCAAGAAATTAGTTGTTACTAAAGATCAGTTCAGCCCGTGAGAGGCTAAGTAACAAGAGATCTCCACCAGATTTTAAAGCATTTAGAAGAGCTGTAACTGATGTTTAGACAAAGATGATTCGGAGCTGCTACAAAGCAGCAGTGAGGAGAAAGCAGCATCCAACACCGACCGGTATATTTGAGACTGACTGACATGTGCTGCCATCAAGAGCACCAATATCGACAGTCTGTTTCATACCGGATCTCTAAGACGTTCTCTTTTCCCCTAGCAAATAAGGACAGTTCAAAACTAGCTGGCTCCAATATGGTTTAGGATGAGACAAGATCAGATTTTGCAAACTGTATCATTTTCTCTCCTTGTTTTCTGAAAACTCCTCACAGGTTTGGGGGCTAGAGGTATTATTAAAGCTCCGCTGCCTCGATGTTACGGGTCAAAAAATCACATTAGCAAGGCAATGTTAATGCTGTCATGAAGCCACAACCTACACTGAGACTAAAATACACGTTGCAGAAAAGTACTGCCCTTAATTTGGGACCATGGCAGAAATCAGCTCTTTAAAAAGCCACTTTCCACCACGCAGGAATTAGTGCATTAAATGAGTACTTGCCTCAAGTTCTCATCCCAGTGTGGATCACTGGGATGACAGAACTGTCTGAAATGGTATCTACATCTACCAGCAGCAAATAATGCCCAGCATCACCAACAGAAACCATTTCAGCACCTCCTGCCAAAAAATTCCAGTTTGCAACACTCAAGTTGCTTCTAAATCTCTGTCCTTGACAGAAAAATACTTAGTGAAAACAAGAGGTAGAAATAAAAGCAACTAGGCTTTTCTGTGAAAACAAGCAACAGATCTTTGGCTGACCATGGCTTAACTTTTTTCTGCGGACTCTGACAGAGCCCAGTACTCCCTGAGATCAGAGCTCTGAAACAGAAAACATGTCCCCAGAGGTGCGACAGCTCAGCCTATCGTTCTGTAAATTCCCAGTGGATTTGGGATCTGGACTTGGCTTTCCTGTCGCTCCAGTAACAGAGCACCACAGAGCTTCAAATCACCAATGACATTGACTTTGGATCAGACTGGGACAAAAATTACCACGCTCCACTCAAAGTCAATCCCCAGTGACTTGCACCTCACCTGGTAACCATGAGGTGGATGCTAGGGTAGCCCACAGTTTCATTCTCAGACAACACATAAACCACCACGTGAAGTTTATTTTTCAAACTGCAGCAGTTCTTTTCACAGAGCCACAGAATGCAGGGGTTGGAAGGGACCTCTGAGTCCAATCCCCCTGCCAGAGAAGAACAAAACTAGAGCAGATCATGCAGAAATGCATCCAGACAGGTCTTGAAAGTCTCCAGAGAAGGAGGCTCCACAGCCTCTCTGGGCAGTCCATTCCAGTGCTCTGTAACCCTTACAGCAAAGATGTTCTTCCTCATGTTGAGGTGGACCTTCCCGTACTCGACCTTGAATCCATTGCCCCTCGTCCTGTCACAGTGAACAAGTGCAAAGAGGTTGTCCCTGCCTTCTTGACGCCCAGCCCTTATGTATTTAGACATTAATTAGATCCCCTCTCAGACTTCTCCTCTCCCGACTAGAAAGCCCCAGGGCTCTCAGCCTTTCCTCGTGAGGCAGGTGTTCCAGCCCCTTTATCATCCTCGTAGCCTCCGTTGGACTCTCTCCAGTAGATCTCTGTCTCTCTTGAACTGAGGAGCCCAGAACTGAACACTCTACTCCAGATGTGGTCTCACTGGTGCAGAGTGGAGGGGGAGGAGAACCTCCCTCGACCTGCTGGACACACTCTTCTTAATGCCCCCCAGGAGACCATTGGCCTTCCTGGGCACAAGGCCACATTGTTGTCCCACAGATAACCTGTTGTCTACCAGGACTCCCAGGTCCTTTTCTGAGGAGCTACTCTCTGGCAGATCACCTCCTAACCTGTACTGGTACATTTTCTTGTTCCTTCCCAGGTGCTTTTCTTCTTACAAATGTCCAATTAAGAATGGAGATACAGAAGATTTTAACCCAGCACACGTATGTGTCCGATCAAGCTGATAAAGAAAGAAATTTTAAACAAACAAAAATAATCAAGATTTACAATGTATTTTTTTGTTTTCCTAAGAAAAGGACAAAGCAGCATGGTAAAAAAGAGCTTCAGGTCACAGATTTGCTACAGAAACACAGGACTGAAGTCTTCTTTGCGAGAAGACCAGAAGGCTGAGTAAAAAGAAGAGACCCGAGTGTGATGGGGGAAAGGGATCAGTACTACAGCTTTAAAGAAATGGGTGCACAAAGCTTTTTTTAAACTAACTGTAAATTGGAAACAACTGTTGAACTGCTGGTATGGAAGCAGCTAACTCTCATGGCACACCTCAAATGAAATGAAAGCCCTGTCATCTGAACAGTTATCAGGACTATGCACCCCAAGTGTGACAAGGAGAATTAACTATGAAAAAAATAAATTGTGTAAAACTCTCCAAGGGATTTTTTTTTTCCCCTCATCTCCCCTTTGTACAAAGTACAATACAGTTCAATAGGAGGTAAAGTGCAGAAAATAATTACAGAACATTTTAAGAAGTGTATTTTCAAGCTGCTATCACTGATGTTGTGCTCACAGCACGGTATCATAAGGGCACTGTTCTTCAGATGAGAATCACAAACTAATGGTATGTGCTTAGACATCAAACATAGTTTCAGAATACCGACCAAGTATTTCCATCACCTAGGTTATCCCAACATCAAACCATCTTATCCTTTAATAAAAACTGGTAAGGAATCCAGAATGAAAACTGTGACCATTTCAGTTTTGTTTGTGGAATCTACAGAATTTTAAGTCTGAAAAAGCTTCTCTCTGCAGGTGAGAATCGGAAGCTGTCGAACAGAACAGAGAGGGCTCAAGAAAACTACTATTGTGCTCAGTTAGACTTATCTGGATACACCCAAAGACAAATGACTATTTCGTGTGTATAATTCTCTAATTAAACGTGCCTGAAAGCCAACAGGACCAGAAACAGATGATCAAAAACTGGTACTAGAAACTCCCTTTTCTTTCTCCTTCTGTGCATACATTGTCTCCTGGGACTAAGGGGGGTGGGGGGGGGGTGGAACACAGGAAGAAAAACCAAACCAAACCCAAACCCCATCTACCCACAGATTCCATCTCAGATGCATGTGTATGAAAAGTAGTTATGCCACAGTTGTGTAATCCCTCCCCCACTATCACACCTCACCCTAGAGCAGTTCCCAATGCCCCAAATGAATTCCTATCCTGAAAAATCGATCCTCTAACGATTTGAGTTACCAAAAACTTCTTAAGCACCTGCAGCTAGAGAGGAAAATGATCTCAGAATATGGTCTTATCAGCTGCACACAGGATGCTCCACTGCTGGGTGACATGCCACCGCTTCACGCACAGACAATTCAGCAGTTGAAAACTGTCCCATGAAGTGCTGAATATCCAACCGAGCCTTCTGAGATCTGGTAAAAGCAATACACTGAAATACATCAAATGGTAGTCCTTACTACTCTGAAGGCCTCACTTTCTCCTCAAGCTTTTTTTCCCCCCCTCTCTGCTAAGAGTAATTCAAGAAGTTAACTTCGAGCACTATAAATGCAACTCTTACATCTGAAGCATAGCTTCTATTCATCACTGCTCACATAAAGCAAACAATTACAGTTCACATGGAAAAAATAACACATCAAAGGCCTTCCTCTTTTTGGAGAGCTTCTGCTTTAAACCAACATGCCTGTTAGGCTGCAGAAAGCTTTTCTGGCAGTATATCCAAAGCTCGGCTTGAAATTATGTCCAGAGAGAAAATGTTTTAAAGGAGCTGCTTTTAGGGGAGGAACTCCAAGCAGCCAATAAATCCGCATCTTATGGATCTAAATTCATCATAGAATTAAAATATTTGTCAGTGATTTCCCAGCAAATGTCTGTTTCTTAAATATTTTTTTGCAAGACGAATGTTTACTAAACGCAAATGTATTAAACATAAACATGATTATCAAAAAAGCAAAGGTAGTTTCAAGATGATTATATCTTCCCTGAAGCTTTAATGTGGAGACTATTTTAAAAACCAGAATAGAAAAAAAAAAAGTCAATATTTTTGTCTTAGAAGCACCAACTGACAGCTTAATACCCTTGAATTAAAGCAGCTGTAACCACTTGTGATATATTTTGGCATTCCAAATTAAACGTATCCCCAAAAATAAACTGAAATCATCACTCATTTCTTCATGAGTATAACATCCAACAGACCTAGAGAAATTTCCACTGCTTTACTGTCTTAACACCTACAATTTCCTTCTTGCACTTGAACAGTGGCACTCTGCCATATGTTTATTAGCAGCTGCTAAACATGCCCTGCAGTTGAAGCTTGTCAAGTCAAGAATACATGTGTGTGTTGTCTCCAAGACAAAGGCTGAAAGATCTCTCCCCAAGTTTCATTAAATCTAAATGGCTCTGCTGCCTCATTATGTCTGTTGGAAATACGGGCAGGGTACAAATTACCTACTTTTGTTCCAAGTATCTGGGATCGTGGCATTAAGGAAATAATGGGGCTGTTGTTTCGGTATTAATTTAAACATATGTATCAAGAGAAATTCAAATACCATTACACGTGTGAAAGGGTATGGAAATTAAACGTAAAAGCAGAAAGAAAACAAGAGATTCTTAATCAGATTTTTGATAAAGCAAACTTAACCCAAAAATGCACCACAGAGTAAACGACACCGCCTCTTGAAAAACAGTGAGTCCTTCCCTGGTGAGAAGTGCTTTTTAACTGGACTGTAATTGCACAGGGATGCATCCAAACACTGTCTTCCACTTAAGAACACCAATCTCTGTAGCTACCTTACAGAAGCTTTCTTTGCCCAAACCTTATCTTTAATACAGTACAAAAGAACCACTGCTGCACCTCATCCGTCCTACTGTTTTGACAACTATTTTTCCTTAAACTACCAGTGGCATAAAAGCAGAGGCTCATTTCTATAAAGATCCCCATGACAGTAAAAGGTTAATCTTCGAATAAACGCTTATGTTAACTGTTGGGCTACTGTGACATGCAAGCCAATATTCCATCCCCACTTCCACCCTTCTAGTATTTAATAGTTTTCTGACAGACGGGATAGAAAGACAGAAAGTCCTACTGAACTATTGAGTTTAGTAGGAAAAAAATGCTTGGAGTGTGTTTTCTTTACACACAGCTTAATGGGAGTGAGAGAAACTTCCACAAGTGGCATGAATTCACAACATCTAGTGTCACAAGAGGCTACAGAGTGACAGGGCATACCTTTCCAGGGTAATCATTCACAACTCCCAAGTTACAAACTAGGCAACAAGATGATAAGGAATATACTGCAATAACAAACAAAAAAAGAGAACATTTTCAAAGATATAAAGTGTTAAAAAAAAGCCAAGAATGCAAGTTTCAAAATAAGAAACAAATTAAAGCAAGTTTGGCTACAACACCTGGGAGTGAAGAGCAAACCCCAGATTGGAGGAAACTGGTAAAATGACTTACAGCCACGAACTGCCTGTAAGAACAGATGCCTTAGAAACACACCTACTGAAAAGGTAGTTTTACTCATCTTGAAGGTAAACGTTGCACCGGTAAATCCAGGAATAATATTTTGGGTGACCGATATTTATGTACCCCACTGTTTTCCTTGCAGTCCTGCAGTAGTTTCACGTGAAACTTGCACACTCTTACAATTATCTTCAAGAAAGCCTACATCCACGTAACATTTTATCTATCCCCCTGATATCCAACCCAAACATCACAATAGAAGCTCTTGTCCAAGGTACCCCGAGCTCCTTCAAGCGCTGGAGCAACAAATTCCATTTCACGACTGCGCTGCAATTTTGAATCCAGACAGGTTCACACAACAGAGGTGGCCGTTTCAATCAAAACTGGGCTCGAAATAGTGGAAAACGGAGCGGTCGGGGATTAAATCTGTCTAAGAGTTCAAATCCAGCCTAACAATTCAAGTACTAGCCTAACCTGAAGCACATTAGCTTGTGCCCGCTGGCAAATGCAGGGAGGCAGCGAGGGACCTTCTGCAGCGGAGACATCCTTGGGAGGAAAGGCTGCAGAGTCCGGTGATTCAACTCGGGTATTCCTGAGGAGCTTTTCACCCACCTATGTTCTAGAGCTCGCCCTGCCGTGTACGGGAGCCAAGAAACCCAGTAGTTTTCAGCTCAGCGGGGAGCGTGAGGAGTTTCACTAGTCCTAAAGCGTTAGAGGAGAGCTGGCAAATTAACACGGCTTTCAGGAAACCGCATGTTTATCTCTAGCACACAACAAGCAACTGCAGACTCCTCGCTCAGTAACTCCAATCCAGAGCAACGCGCTCCGGGGTTAAAGGAAAGAAAAAAAAAAAGAGATTTAAACGAGAAGGTCTTGACTATAGGGAGTGATCCGATTAGCGCACAGGGACCACCCCGCTGAGAAGAGCGGAGTAATTTTTAATTTCACGCTGGCAAGTACTAGTTGCAGAGGCAGTCGTGAGCCGGACACTGCCCTCCCCTCTCCGGTACCGCAGGAGGAAGTTGTACCGAGTGTTTTTAAATCAGTGCTGCAACACTGGTATTCGTACGCAACTTTTTTTTGTTCCCCCCCCCCCCCCCCCCCCCC
>WUAM01000383.1:891027-945631 GCA_024336885.1 Actenoides hombroni
GGGCCGGGCCGGGGGAACGGTCCCGTTCCGTCCGGGCGGCCCCCGCGCCCCCACCGGCCGGCCGGGCAGGCCCCACCCCGCGGCGAAAGCTTCGAGGCGCCCGGTGCAGGCGGGGGGAGCGAGCGCCCCACAGAGCCCTCGGGGGGCACGCGCTGCCCCACAGCTAGCCGAGGGAGGGGAAAGCGAGGGGCCCGTAGGGCCGAGGTGCAGACCGGCTCCAGCGGGAGAGGCAGCGGGAGCGGCAGGCAGGGAAGGCAGGCGGAAGAAGAGGAAGAAGCGCTGCCAGCACAGTCGCTCTCCACCCCGCAGGGGCAGACCCAGGCCCAGCCAGGTGCTGAGAAAGAGGCGGCTGCTCTCCCGGCCCTTCTCCTCCCCGCTCCGCTGCCGAGCGTGGTGTTGCGCGGCGCGGAGCGTCTCGTTGGTCCGGGTCATCTGCCCACCTCCGTCACCTCCCGACTATCTTTGGCATCCGCAGTCCGTTCGCTGGGAGGAATGGGCAAGGCCTCGGAGCTCTGCGGACGCCGTTCAGCAGTCACAAATCTAAACCACAGCCCCACACGGGCCGGCCCTGAGGAAAACTCCACAGCATCCAGACCCAGTGCGGCAGGTAACCAACGATGCTGGAGAGGGAGGGCACAGACACAGCGGTGTGGAGTCACTGTCATCATGTAACATCATATTCTGTAACATCATAAAGATTATCCCCTGTGTCTTGGTCTGGAAATAGGCAGCTGTGTCAGAGCTGACTTGGACTTAAGCTTTTGAGAAGACCTCGCAAGAGTACTGAATACTGCAGGGAACAAGAATGCTGTCGTCCTCCCAAAGAGTCACTCGGGAAAAGGAGACCTGTGGTAGAAAATTGCATTATGGAAAGCGTAAGAAAATCTGGAATTCTAGGGAGGAGAGGTGGGGGGAGTCGGTCGCGAAGAAAGAGAAACTGCAAAAGGCAGCGTCAGTTGTCCAGGAGATGAACAAAGATGGTCTGAATTTAGGCGAGGGGGCAGAGGAGTGGTGAGAGAGATTCAGAGTTTCGCTGTGCCCCTCTGGGGCAGGGGGTGCAGGTAGCGACTCGGATCTGTGTCCCTCCGAGCAAAGGCTTCCCATGATGCAGCCTCTGTAAAACACAAACCAGACCCCTAGTTCATAAAGTTTCAGGCTTTGTGATGTGTCAGTGTTGTTGCGTTCCCGTGGTGCTTGATCTTTGCCTGTCAGCGTTTGTCAGCTGACCAGTGCCTCAGCACCTACCCACAGTAGAATTTCTTGCTGGTTTTAAATTGTTTATAAAGAAGTCTTTGGTGGTGTAGATTATTTCTCACCGTTATGTGATTGTCAGGAGCGTATGCGAAAGTCTGCATTGAGAATCCCTGCTGGGATTCACAGTTACAGAGCAGACTGCTTGATCTCAGGGAATGTAACCTGCACCCAGGACTGGTATGCTTCAAACCTACCCAGTGGACATCCTGGAATGAGCTGGGATAAGACACATCAAAGGAACGGTAGGATAATGAGCTGTAGGGTCTCTGTTTGGAGTGCACAGAAGTGTTACTGGATTGCAGCAGGTAATCTGGAGTGGTAATGAATCGATAAAGAACCATAAAATAATTTAGATTGGAGGAGGCCTCCGGAGTTCACTCAATTTAAAGCAGGGCCAACCTCAGAGTTACAGCTGGTTGCTCAGGGACAACATCTCAGCCCTGCCTGGACTGTTTGCTGAGACCACCTTTGGTAACAGCTCCTCCCAAATGGTCTCATCGTGTGCTTGCTTTGGCAGCTTGCTACAAGGGAATCCACTGCTGTGCAGTGCTCTCAAGAAAGGGAACTTAATTGTTGTGGGTAATTATTTGGTCTGTGATGGCTTTGTTACACCAGAATTGAGGTTTCACTGGTCTATTTGATAATTCCATTTCACTGAGTGTCTTCATGGACACACATCTCCCCAGGTAATCTGAACTTTTGCGTAACATTTTTTTTGTTACTAAGTTGCAAAAAAAAAATTCAAACCACTTAATCTTCGCTGCAGAAATTCTTGGGTTTAGACAGCTTTGTTGCCAGTGAGGCTTTATGTTCTATTCATCAGAAATATTTCGAAAAGCATCCCGAGACGCTGTAGCAAACGATGCGTTTATTTTGTAGGAACATTATTTTGCTGTTTCTTCATGGGTTTTCAGCTCCCCTGTCAAACCCACATGCTGCTAAGGTTCATAATTTGAAAATAATCGTTGCAGTACACCTCATGGTGATTGTTTAATGCACCCTTTTCACCTGTAGTCTCTTGAGAGTCAGCAGTGTTTGTGTTTGGACAGCAGCTAGAATCTCTATCCTTTTCCATTCTTTGATGGGAAGTACAGGAAAGAAATCTCTAGTTGTTAACCATCCTACTCCTGTAGATGGCAAATGCTGTTTTATTCAGTCTGAACTCTAATTCTCCAAGTACGACGTGCAGCTTCCTTATTTCACTGATAATCCTTTGGTTCTTTCTGCTGCTTTCTCCCACTTGCAGAAAAACACCATAATCTCCCACTGTTCGTTGGGAAATAAAATGATTAGGCTTCCTGCAAATGAGAAGCTAGTGTCTCACACCAGAGAGCAGGACTAATCATCAGTACATTGTGATACATACTCTGCTCCAGTGTGGCATTTTGCTCTAAACCTAGAACGACCCAAACCTAAACTATGGGGCTGCCAGTGACTGGTAGTGTGTTGTGCAGGTGACAAACCCTGGGAAGGCATCACGTGGCACTGCATCACATGGCACTTATTTTGGTTTTCTGGGGTCTAAAGGTCCAATATTAAACAAAATAACTACATGGACATAATGCTGTGAAAGGCAGTGAGCACCACATAAAATCCTGTGTATATATCTGGGGAGAGCAGTTTCTAAAACTCCTTTGTGGGTGAGTGTCATCACTAATCAGTTCCATATTTCATACTACGTAGAGCCCATTCTACCAAAACTTTTAAATGTGTGTTTGTTTATTCTGCCAAATTAGGGTTTTAGTGAAGAAATTGCAAGCTCCTGCACAAAGAAGAGGATCTTTTGCTTTTGGATGATAAAAAAACCCTGCGCAAGGCTGAGGATTAAATTGTTACCCTCGTAGATGCCTGGTGTAAAGAGCCCCGTTGATAAGCAACAATGTGTTACCCGTAGGGGTAGTGAGCTTGCTGCACACATCCAGTGTCTCCTTGTGTTGCAGCTGAGGAGAGTATGTCAAGTCTCATCTAACTCTTCCAGAGATGGGTGAGGAACAGGTCATGCCCTGAGAGACACTGTGCACTTCCAGTGTATCCCATTCGTAGCGTTTCCAGCAATACTGCTGATGCTAACAGCACCTTCTCTCTGGAAAGATTTATATCCTGAAATGCCTGCTGTGACCTAAGAGATGCTGTCATGAGGAGGCTAACTTTTCCAAGATCACTTCTGCAACTGGTGGCTTCTTGTCCTATCCCTAGAGCTTATTTCTGTAGTGGATGTTCATACGGTAAGGAAGATACAAGATTTTATTCAAAGAGAGTTGGAAGCTTCACTAACATTTTTTTGTTGTTGTTACTGGAAATCTATATCCATGGGCATATGAAAGTTTCAGTTCAAATACTGCACATTGAGGGAAGCCAGAATTTCACTGATAGGAGAGAAGGATCTTTTGCCTCTCAAGCAAAAGCATTATCAGAACAGGCTGATCTGTGGGGATCAAACACAGTGAGTGCATCGGAATCGGAGCCTTAGTATCGCAGACAAGTGCACATCTGTCCTGATACCCCCAAAGTGGAAAAATAGATCATAGCAGAAAATAAATAGCATAAGCTGTGACGTTGTGGTATGAACTGTGCTGCGCCACAGAACAAGTGCCATGAAGAGAATACAGTGATGGAAGCTCACAAGGAAGGGCTTGGAAACCCCCATGTCATCCTTAGTCTGAGGTTATGCTTATGCTGCACGCTGAGGTGCCAGTGAAGTAGATTTTGGAGGGGTGGGTTCAGCTGCCTAGGGAGCACTGAGCACCTGAGGAAGGCTTGTGTGCTGACATTTCAGTGCTGTCCAACCTGCCACGGGCACATCTGTTCTTGTAGCAATCCTTGCTCCAGATTCCACTTAGAGAAGGCTTTTGGAAGTGTAACTGCCAGTGATGGAAACACACATGTTTGTAAAGTGCCATCAGAACGTTTGGACTGCAATCAGTAGCTGTTTCTGTATTAAACTGAATTCAGATTGAATTTGTACAGTTATTCCTCTTGGAATACCTTCTAAGTGATATTTGGCGAGGTGAATCACAACCTCTCTCAGGTCAATTACTTAATTTTGCACAATCACACTGTTACGACCTGAGGCAGGTTCGGAAGGTAGCGTGAATGAAAACTTACCTTCCATCATCTGCTGACTGTTCCCTTGCAGGCTCTTAGTCAGTATAAGATAATGTGCCTTAACCTAGCTCATGGTGGAAGATACTTCAGCATTAACTTTGCATTTGCTGCAGAGTCAAATATATATGTGGACAGGCTTTGTGCACATAAGATGCTATAGCCTGCGTGTACTCGTAAAGCTAAGGACAGGCTGTGTTCCAGATCTAGCTCTGCCATTGGAAGATTCTCCCAGTTTGCACCTACACGCTGGCCCTTTGATGCTGTAGTTGCAGTTGTAGTAACTACTACTGCTGTAGCTCTGCTGGTAAAGGAACTGGTTTAAGAGCGCTCTTCGTTTGCTTCGGGCAAAGTGAGCAGGCTGGTTTAAACCCTCTCCGTTGACTAATCCACCTGACCGGGAAGCGCACGAGGGAGCGCTGCCTGAATTCCTTCTGCCAGCAGAGCTGCGGGGGTGGAAGGTCTCAGCAGAGGAGTGGTAGGAAACGACTGGAGGAATGATAAAGTCACCAACTGGCACACCTGTCTGCCAGCTGAGTGCCAGCACATGACTTAGATCTGCCTGCACTCTGGGTGTTCCAGCTCTTCCAAACACGTCTGTGCCTTTTCTGTTACACCTTCCTGCCTTAATTCTCTTTCATAGTGAGTGCTTCTATAGTGCCCTGGCAGTACCAGACCATTTGAAAGCATCCGGACGTGTTAGAGCCGCCTTGCTTGGCACAATGATGTGAAAAGGTCTAGCGAGTGAATATCGATGAGTAGTCTTGCAGAATGAAATCCCTACGTTTCTCATCTAGAACCTTTAAGGGGTGCCAGGTGCTTGGGGACCCCTCGGGGGACGGTCTGTTTTGGGGCTCTGTCACGCTGGTGATACACTGCTGGGGGAAGTTGATAGCGTGGAGTGTGGTGCAGCCTTCATTCCCGGTTTGCCTGTTTTCTCACCGTCACCGCCTGCGTCGTTCTCATTACTCTGCAACCTAGAGGGCTCCGGATGCACACAGGCCCCTGAGAAGAGTTTTGCCTGCCTGGCTGTGAAGAGGTGTCCTTGTCACCCTCTTTCCAGGTGTGTCCTTCCTGTTGTAGAGCCTTCTCCTCTGGCTGCACCATCACCTTGCCTGAAAGGCCGGCGGAAGGTGAAGGTGCAATGGTTTCCCTCCTTTCAGGGATCCCCCTGCTGTCTTTAGTGAACAGTTGTTGTGTGGCAAATGCATTAACAGGGCCTCTCTTCTGCTTGCTGTTTTCTTCTCATTTTCACTATTCTCCTAATCTTTAGTTTGTATTTTCAGGTTGGGTGTTCTAGATATCCTTACCAAAAGAACGTGCTGTATCTACTGCTGTAGTTGCTGTTATGACTATATTGCTTCTTTTGGAAAGTTCTGCTTAGTTCAGGCTTCTTAATATAGCTTTGCAGAGTTGGTTTAGGTTGTTTCTTTTCTTTTTCTTTCCCCTTTTTATTCTACACGTGGGCAACACTGCTATTTGGTGTAGTCAGTCACCTCTGGTCTAAATGAAAAATAATGTGGTTTTTATCCAGCCAAGAACTTGAGCATGTGTTTGACTCTAAATAAAGTGCAGTTTCATGTGCTTCCATGAAAGAAAAAGGACACAGGGTTTTGCTAAAGACTTCTTTTTTTTTTTTTTTTCTGAAGTAGTACTGGAAGAGGTGTTCAGAAGCATGCTACAGGAGGGAGAAATCTGCTCACTCCTTGGGGCCAAGCACTCAGGTGATGGAGGTTTTTTTTTTCTGTATTTCTATGCCTATAGCTCTTCCCATTTTAGCCTTAGCAAACGTGAGGCATTTTCTCATAGTTCCAGCCCTCCTTTAAAGTAAGGTAGCCTGTTTCTTGCTAAGATTTGTTATTCTTTCTTATTTACATCTTTCTGACCTTTTTGTGTGTCACTGGGTTCGGTGTCTACCCTGAATGGAGGTCAGCTCTGAAAACTGCTGGATTTCAATGTTTACCTGACTCAAAAAAAAAAAAAGAAACCAACAAAAAAAACCCAAACCAAAACCCCACAACATTCTTGGTATTTAATGTCTTTTGTTTCTTTGATGGTCCACCACAGTAGTGCTGTATTTTTCAGTCTGTGGCTAGGACAGATGTGCTTTATCAGGGAGTGAACGAGCTGTGAAAGATACACTCTAATCAGGAAGGGAATGGAACTCCTCTTCTGGGTATGTCAACTACCCCACTTTGCGTGTGGCTTTGATCAGTGCCTGTTCAGTCAGGTTACAGCCTCCTCCTAATGCTCTGATTGCTGACTTCAGGTAATCCAATTTAGCCCTCCCTGTTTAGCCTACTTTCCATCTCTTGTTTTTCTAGATGATCATATACATTTCTCTTATTTCTGTTAGTGGGCCGATGGTACTCACTTTGTCTTCAGTTACCAAGGCTCATAGAAAGCATCTATCTCCATTAAACCTTCCTCATATTAATTGCTGAGCAGTTATTACAGTTACCATGGGCTGCAGAATCTCATCTGAGCAGAGTTAGTGGTGAGCAGGAGTAAAACTTGAAAATTTTGCTTATTAAAACGTCCCCCCTTGTAGGATGGTGTTTGTGAACGGGAGGAGTAAAGGGAACAACACACACTGATTTATTGTGGCACACTTTGCTAGTCCTGCAATTCTGTATAGCAGCCATAATGATAACTGTATTTGTTGGAGAGAATTCAAGGGATTTCCTGAAATATTTTTTCAAGATATCTTTAATCACCGAGAAAATCAAATTTAAACCCAAATTCCTTGAATTTAGGGAAATCTGTCAGCAAAGGTGCTAATGCTGAATCAGTAAGGAGCAGGGTTAGCACTATCAGACATCCCTGATAAACTCATCGTAGGATGTTGCAGCTTCTGTTGGTGCCACTGCCAGACACGGTCATGCAGACCTGTTCTTCTGGCAGCCTTTGGCAGGCAATGCACGGGCAAAGCTGCAGCGTAACTCCAGTGGGGACCAAGGGGAAGAGACAACTTCCAAGCAAGGTCCCACGGGAAGGAGAGACAGTCCTGGCTGAAGCCTCCCCGCACTGCTTTCGGGAAGAGCTTTCCCCAAGGTCACCAGCTGCTCTATCTCTGAGTTGGCACCAAGCCCAGACAGCCAAACCCCTGGGGAGGACGGGCTCAGGGCCTTGACATTCCATTTTGCCCTTACTAAAGTCCCCTGCCCGCTTCACCAGCCATCTCTGACATAATGCTCCCTTTTCTTTTTGCCAAAGCAGGCTGGTGCAGGCGAGGGAGGGAGCCCACAGTGACCTCGGGCCACCCCCCTCCCTAATGGACATTTCCCCAACCCGCTTCTCTCCACGCAGAGCACTGCATGGGTTCCCACCTCCAGTGTGGATGGCCCTGCAATCCCTATTGCATTTCCAAATTATAACAACGGTGGTAATACCCAGGAACCATCTCAGGTACCTCCTTTAAGGCCTGGCAAAGTGTTGCCTCAGCATTGGTGGCTGTTCCCTTCACCGTGGCACGGACCTGGAACGTGTCCAAGCATCAGCACCTCTGGTGCCTGTCTGAAGTATTCTTGCTCATTATCCTTTATTTTCCTCCTCTCTGTGGTATGGACAGACTGATGTCCTACTCTGAGTCTTAACAGCCTGTTGTTTTCTGTGGGGAACATTGTCGTTGCCAAATGGGTGTTTCATAAAGGCATGTCTGTTTTCACCAGGGGAAAAAAACCCCTCATTTTTATAATACTGCTAAAATGTGAACACTAATGCTTTGTAAAATCCTGGTTTAGTCAGGAAAACTTCAGGCTTACCTCATTGTAACTACTCAGGCTTTTCTGGAAGTTGTAAGTAGCCTGGAAAACATGTAATTTTGTGTGTGTGAGAGAGAATGGATGGAAGGTACAGTGCTACCAACATTCAATCAAAGTGGCCACTTGACTTTCAGTGTGTTCTGTAAGTACTCCTAGAAATTAGGCATATATCATAATTGAGTTAATTATCTTAAAGTAGCGTACACAAAGAAAGCCCTGGGGACTCACCTATGCACATGGATTATAACGTTGCAGTTGGCACCTCTGTAGTGTTTTGATTTCATCCAGGGAGGCTGCCTTTGCAAAAGCAGGTGCTAATGCTTCTGCACTTCACACCAGTCACCTGCCCACATCCACACACTCGCTTCAGCACTTCAGCTGAGTTCTCAGGCATAATGATGTCAGCTCTTGGGTCAGAAATTCCAGCAAGACAGAGAAGAATTTGTGTATCTGCTGTAGTTTCCTGTGTGCCAATGCAAAACCCGTTCAGGCCAGCTTGGGAACGCTTCTGAGTTTCTTGCTGATTCCCAAACAGGAGCTCACGCAGCTGGCATTGTTCCATCATCTCCATGTATCCAGAAGATTCCCCTGTCTGCAGATCTCTCCTGCTCTATTCTCACATTCCTTCCATCTCTGAAAAATGTTGAGCACACCCACCCAATATACATATATATTTTAATTTAGAAATTATATACATGTACTGCTGTCCTAAATGCATAAAACATACACAAAGGTACATACACACTGTGTAAAACATACACAAATGTGTATGCATACACAATGTATAAAACACACAAAAATCTAAATTAAACAGGAATAAGCTAAAGATAAAATAAGCAGCTTTACATTTTTATTTATTTATTAATGATACAAAATGTATTCTATTCCCACACCCCAATGGATTGTCTTGCACACTCCTTGGATACACCTCACTTTCAAACCCAGTGATCTAGAAGGTAAGATTAAGCTCGAGGCTAATAAGCAAGACAAAAATCAAGAAAAATAGTATTTACTTTTTGGCCTTAATCTACTCTGTGCAGGAGGTTAAAGACTTTCAAAGTCTGGCCCAAGACTACAGAAGGAATTCCCTCAGGAGCTAAGACTTTCACAAACACCATCATCCAAATGTAAACAAGATTCTTCAACCTGCCTCTATGAGATAAATACATTGAAACATATACATTAAAGAAAAACACCCAAATTATCAAAGCAAATCATTCTACAAACCTCTCCCCTGGGGCAGAGGAAGGGAGAACAAAGAACTTGCTTAACGTGCTACTGGAAAGCAGTTGGGTGGTGCTGCAATGGGCCGAGGACAGGAGTAAACCAATGGGTGATAGAAAACTAGTTAGTGTTTCTACTCTATTCAAATGCTGCACCAATGTGAATTAAATGTTCTTCTTTTGGTCAGCAGGCGTTATATATTAATTTTTTAATTGGGTACTTCTTGTTTAGGATTCTTCTATTGTTTTCTTCATTCCCCCATGGCATTCTGAATGCAGAACCCCGAGTAAATCAGTGTAAATCATTGACTCTAGCTGCATCTGGCTGTAAAATAAGCTCTGATTTCTTCAGCTCACTTCAAGAAGCTTTCTTGGGTCATATTTTCGTAAAGCTGGGTTGCTTCATTGGCACAACTCTAAATATAGACCAACATTTAAATTGCTTGCTTCCAAAACTGGTTCAGAGAAGTATTCTGAGTCAGAAATACAGTTAATATGCAGGACAGCAAATGCCAGCCTTCCAGGAGGGAAGATGCTATTAACTCTGTCAAAGTTTCAGGACAGTGGAGCTGCCCTTCTCTGAGGTTATGACCCTGCACCAAAGTTGGGAATTAGCATGGACAAAGATCTCCCAACCTGCCTCAGACATCTTCAGTCTGTCACGTCACCAGCAAGCCCATGTGACTCCCATCACCAAACCTTGGCTTCAGAGATGATGTATCGTTGCTGCCACGTCCTCTTCATGCCTTGTATGTGAGTTTTCAGGGTAGCTAAATGCAGGAATAGATCAGCTTCCTTTTCTGGAGCTGTATGGGGCAGCAGAGAGAGGTGTGATGAGCCTGCAGAGTTATGTCAGCAAACACTGGTGGGCTGGGAGCCTTCTGCCCTGGGATCAGGAAAGGTAGACAAGCTCTCACATCACCTAGTATGGCTAAGGTGGCTTAGTGGCGGCGAGCATGGCTGCTCCACAGATCCTGGTAGATGCTGTGACTTACAGCAGACACTAGCTGCTGTCCAGTTCCATTAGGGTAGATGCTTGTTAGCCTGTCCTGCAAAGAGGAGGTCCCTCCATCACTTCACCAGAGAAGTATGGGAAGGATTAATTTCGATAGGAAGGAGGCAGGAGCTCAGCTAGGAAGAAAATACCTTCCCCGCCCCTTTCTTTTCTCACTGTGGGCTCTTGCAAAATGTCTTCAGCAAATCAAATGATGTTTTTATCTGTGGCATTCAGCTTCTGGTCTGCACTGGGGGCACGTGGCCTGCAGAGTCACAAACGAAATGCCACATCGCTTCGAGAAGAGTTTTGGCCATTGAATCAGAGCGTGTTTGGTTCGGCCCCTTTTAGGTGATACAACAGCCTGGGGAAACTTCTGTATGAAACACTTCAACCCCCTTCTCCTAGCATTCCCTGCAAATAACGTGGGGTAGGGACTGTTTCCACTGAGCTGCTTGTGGACTCTGTGTCTTACCGCTGTAATTCTTTGTCTCCAGTCTTCTTGTTTCACGTTCTGGCATCTGTGACACTCCTTAGCATTGACTGCTCTCTGGTTTTTGTCTTGCTCACACCTTCAGCTGCTGAATGGAGCTGGAGAAAGTCCAGACTTCTCTTGAGTGCTCAGTTGTTCAAATCAAATCCATCTTTGCAGGTTTGGTTTTAGCTTTTATTTCTGGCTAATGAAGACAGTGATCCCAGTATTGCTAACGGTGATACTTGTTATCTTCACAGGTTTTTTTATGTTCCTTATCAGACTAGAAGCTTCAAAGTTTTCAATCTTTCTTCCATGCCATTTCCTCCTGGAGATCCCCTCGAGCAAGACTTTCTTTTTAAATATTTTATGAAGATGTGATTTCATCTCCTTCACAGTTCTTCCTTAAATAAATCTCTCATTTATTTGTATCTTGCTCAGTCATTCAGCTGCTACCATCTGTCATGGGCTACTTATGCCCACCTTTTACTTAGCTGGATTATACCTCTTTTCAGATATCCCATCTTACATTTCTGACTAGGCCTTCTGAATGGCCTGCACTGGTGAGGTTTTCTCTGTGTGGTTATGTTCCCTCTCTTTTCCTCCCTTCACAGACATTCCTCTGGTATAACTGACTCCAGATTTCCCTTAGGCTATTTTATAGGCTGCTGGCACTTGAGTATTCCTTTCTTTTCTGTCATTCATATGAGCTCTTCTACATATTTTGAGTTCTTTTTCACAAAACATCTGGCTTCTCTAAAATCTGCATGCTATAATGTCCTTAGGTGATCAGCTGCTGTAGCACCACTATAAACAGTACATTTACACTGTGGATGTGCTGCACTTGAAGTAAAATGTTTGCATGATTGGTGAAAGCTTGGATTCTTCAGCGTTCTTCAGAATGAAGTTGTGGTCCATTGTCTCCCACCACCATTATCAGTGTGCTGTATCTGGCAAATACCTTGCCCCTGACAACAGGTACATGCTCATCTCCTGTGTCATACATTGCTGGATAAAAGAAACCATAACCTAGAGACAGCATGCAACTTTTTTCCACGTGCAGTCGTGGAACCTCTGCAAACTGTGTGGTCCAAGCCCCAGCTCAAAGCAAGGTCAGCTAGAGCAGCCTGCCCAGGACAACTGGGGTCCACCCTCAGTGACCAAGCCTCCAGGGTTTGTGCCTCCCATCGTGGCCCTCTGAGCCCAGGTTGTGACCCAGGGACAAATCTGCATCCCTCAGTTCAAATACTTTTTTTTTTGAGAATCAGTGCACACAATTTGGGATTCTGGTCTTTGCTTTAACTTTTTCAAGTCACTCCTAGTAGTTGCAGAATTTTATCTGTTTGCTATTCATCTGCTTCTTGGAATTTTTGTGTGTGTGTGTGGAGCATTTTTTTGTTTGGTTTGCTTTTTTCCTGTTTTTGTTTTCTTTTTAGCACACCTAGATTTTCTTTGCAAAGTCTGCTCTGTAACTGCCAATGCCACATCAGCCTGTCTGAAGTTTTTGCAGAAACTCATTTCAGCCTTGCAAATACAGCAGCTATGGGGAGCTGGGTGCTGCTGATCCAAGCTTGTTTCCAGGCTGCAGGCAAGTCTTTATCCTGCTGCTGGCAAAACAGTCTTCTTGCTTTCAGAAGCCTCTCCCTGAGCTTTCACTTCTGCTCTAGCTGTGTGTGCTGTGTATCAATCTGTGGTTTGCTAATTTAAACTGCCTTTTATTAATCTCCTTTGTCCTCCGGAATTTGCTCTGGCTCTTTTGCCAGGCTGCAGAACACACCTGCCTACTTTGTGTGTGTGTGTGGGGGAAAAGAATCCAAGTTTAAGTCAGGAACCTTTTCTTTGTCTTGATTCCCCCCTTCCTATTGCTACAGATGACACAGATCTGAGGCCACTGAACCAAGAAGTAGCTAATCTGTTGTGCATGACCTGAAATTGTTTGCCTCTTGCATGTTTATATATATGTTCTAGAAATATTGTATGTAAGTTTTTGTCCCAAGTTCAGTCTTTGTAGGACTGCAGTATGTTTGAGGGTGTGTCACGTCACCATCTTCTCTCCCTACACGTGCATGTGGGACAAAGTGATATGGCTAAGGGGAATAATTCATATTTAGTCCAAACCCCTGCTTATGAGAGAGAGGTTTAGGTCACAGACCATGTTTTCTTGCCAAGGGTGAACAGTAACAGGTTGATAGGACAGAAGAATTTCTTTACTACCAGTAGCCAAATATTCTTGTGTCCAAACCAGGTATTGGCCAGCATTTCTGGAAATAAAGGAAGAGTTTCCTGATCTTTCTCATTGGAAAAGGCACCATGTAAAGCACTCAAGGCTGATTTTCCCTTCAGGCCCCTGCAGCTGCAGAAGGAGAGAGGCCAAGAACCAGTTCCTTGCCTGCCCTGTGCCTCAGCTGTGACACTCTTTTGAACAGAAATTACACCCGATTCATTTATCTCAGTGGCAGCAGCCTTTATTATTTTTTTTATTATTATTCTTATTTTTAAATTTTTTTCTACTCTTAATTGTTTTATTGAGTTATATTCGAGGGCTGATGTATCCAACCTCTGGCTATGCTGCCCTTCTCTTGCCATGGAACACCTGATGAGCTGCTGAGGATGACATGCTGGTCTTCTGCACTCTTGCAGATTTTTAAGTGGAAAGGTGTGAGCTGCCCTGACTGTGATTTTGAAGTAATCTTCCAGCACAACTCCCTCCAAAGAACTGTGTGGTTTTATTCCCAGGTAGCTGACAAAGTATGGGTGGTTGTTACCAGTGCTGTACCAATGGTTTGCGTGTTCTAAAGGCAACAGGGTCTATTGCTAGCACCAGGAATTTGAGACCTTTTCTTATGATGACTCTAGAGCAACAATCATCCTAAGGAAGAAACGTCAGTGACAACTGTGCAGGCTGAGCAAAGGCATCCCAGGGAGTTCCTCAGCAGGCTGGTGCTGCCCTGGGCAGTGCAGCAGCTCACATACCATCCTGCCAAAGCCCTGTGCGGGGAGAGGAACCCAGCTAAGCAGCTGGTTTGGTCAGGAGGAGACCCAGAGCTCTGTGTTATTACTTTGCTCATAAGGTGACGGCGGAGCCTGGAACATTTCAGTTTCTCTTGATGTATACAGGGCAGGGGTGTGAGCCACGGACAGCGTGGTCTTTATAAGGCAACGATTCCCGGGCGGCCAAGGCAGCGTGCTCAGGGATATCTGTGCTCTGCCTCTGCCCAGCCCTGAGCTGGTGGAGAAGCCTCACGCTCCCCTGCACGTATTTCCCCCAGTACAGAGGGGCTGGGTGAGGTGTCTACGGTGGGAGCTGGCATGCAGACACTGGGGCAAGGTTGAGGCATTCGAGTTGAGGGCGAGCTCGGGGCCCTGCAGATCAGTGTCCTGGCAGCCACTATGCAAGAAGGCATCAATGCTGAATGGGAGCTGAGGAAGAAAGAAAAGTAGTTTGCATCTTAAATTGCTGTCAGCAGCAGGGGCTGAATGCAAGGTACCAGCATTGCTATGGCAGTGGTCTCTGAGCGACAGTGAAGCCAGGATCCTCACCACACTGGAGCTAAATTCTTGCCATGCAACTGGCTTGCTGTCTTCTGCCCTTAGGCTGTGCTGTGGCTACTTATCTAGGGGGATGGGGGTGGCCCTGTTGCAGCCATTTTTGTCACTGGCAGATTTGGGTTGGTCCCAGCAGCCAGCAGCTAGTCTTGTCTCAAATAGATTTGTTGCCAGTCACCCTAAAGGTTTTCTATCCCTGATGTGAAGGCACAGTTGCTTGGTGTGCATCCATCCTCTGGAGTCGCTCCCGTCCTCTTGCACGTTCTGAGGGCTCCTCTCTGAGGTACAGAGAGTCCAGAGCTGCAGACTGCTTGGTTTCTTCCCAGAAAATAATACATGCCATAAGAGGAAACCCACCTTACACCAAAGCAGAGACATTTTTGCTAAACTTCAGGCTGGGCTGGAAGTCTACAAAAGACATAAAAATGTTACAGAGAGAACCTTCTTTATTTTGGGAGATGGTGTATAGTACATACTACAAAACCCCAAAGAGACAACTCTTCAAGATCTGTAAGCAGTGGGAATCTTGCGTAGGAGATCTACCTCCTATGTTGCTGCTCTCCGAAGGAATGTAATGTAGCTGCAGTTTAACCTGTGGTTCTGTGTCTTCCTCACACTGAGAGGCTGAATACAGTGCATCAACTTCTGCCAGGCATGTGCTGGGTGCTGAAGGCAGCGTGTGAAACCTAGAAGGAGCCTGGAAGGTGCGACGTTCAACGGGACTGCTTGACTTCAGGCAGCATGTGGGCAGAGAAGATGTCAGAGCTGGTGCTCACTGTCCTTTGTACAGTCGTGGACTCTCTGTTTGAAATACTCACCATCCTTCAGTAACTGTTAAGTCAAACAGAGAGTGTAGAGATTAAGTAGCTGGATTTACTCAGTGTGTAGCCGTTGGTAAAGGTTGTGAAAGCTTCTTGTTGCAAAGTGTGTGTGCACGGGAGTAAGCCGCCAAGATCAGTGACCTAACTGCTCTTCAGGTGAGAAAATGAAACTCTTGACTTGGGAAACAGGTCAGCTTTAGAAACATTAGGTCTGTGTGGGTTCCTGAAGGACTGAAACTGTGGAGCAGGTGTCTTTTGTCACGGGAGATTGTAAAGATGCTGAGGATGGATAGAGAAAGCTCAGCTCCTCTAAGAGTGGGTCTGGGGTGTTTGATTCTGCATTTCCTCAGCCTGGCTTTGTTATTAACTTCAGGACAGTTAATCCTGATCTACTCCCACACGCATGACAGCAGAAGCAAAATTTTTTTGCAACTTCTAAGACTAACAAGTGCTCCTGAAGAGATGAATAGATGTGAATTAATACCGAGAAGCTGAGACTTGTTTGTGCGACAGCAGTGCTTCCCATTTGTCATCCCTATCTCATTACATGGGAAAGTAATTATCGTTCCCATTTCCCAGGCAAGAAAAGGGAGACAAAGAAGTTCAGCGACCTGCTAAAGGTGAAGCTGACAATTGTTGAAAGAGCTTGAAATAAGAGCTTATTTCTCAGGACTTCGGAGTCATTTGCGCAGTGGGCACTATGCTGCATATCAGAACGTGGCTCTGCACTCGTCAAGCTGTGGATAATCACCCACCAAACACCCTAATGCAGGTGTGATGTGAACACACAGTCCTATTTCTGTTGGATTGCCCAGAACAATGATGTCTGGATGAGGGCTGATTGCAGAAAAAGAAAACAGTCTTTAGGGACAAAACTGCTTCTTCAAATTTCTTTAGAACACACTTGAACTGGCAGGAAGATTTTGCACCATTTCAACACCTTTTGTCAGTTGGCTGTGATGCATTTGAGTGGATTTAGCACCCCATGGAGTCACTGTTGGGTGTGACACCCCTGGAAGCAAAGCAGCAATCAAATGCTAAACCTCTCTGATGGTGTTTTTCCATCTGTTTTTCCACCAGCATGCAACATGCAACTTGCCACCATTTCTAGGGAGGCAAAACTGTGTGATCACCTCTCTGTCTGTGTGTCCACCCTGTTAACATCTTTCAGTCTGCTGGCAGCTTTGACCACATCTAATGAAGGGGTGCATGTCTTGATATAAAATTAGTTCCTGCATGTCCAGTATCAAGAAGTTATCAGAACTGAGTTTGACTGAGCACAGGATCTGTCCTAGTGGCTTCTGATCCCGACGGCTGGGTCACAGAGAGAGCATGTGGCAGGCAACCCCGTGTACCATGAACTATGTTAAGGTTGTATCTACACGAGGCAGCCAGTCAAGAAACAAAAATCCTCAAGATAAAGAACGTCAGTAGTTACACTACCAATGAAAACTCTTGGGGAAGAAGTGAGATAAGTAATGTGATGAGCAGTGGATTTTTGGTCTGCTTTTTTTTTTAACATTTGTTCTTTATATTATAATTTGTTCTTTACAAACTGTCTGTCTTTCCCCAAATCTTAGGCTTTATCCTGTGATATCCCCCCACAGATTCTGAGATGGGAAAGTGCTTCAAGTGTCCAGCTGTATGTAGCTGATTGCAAGCCAGACTGACCACCTATTTACTCAGGAAAGTGATTCTTTGGAACCTCTTTACTGATGAAAGTCATCTGTTGTCAACTGAGTATGTGTTTCTTCTTCAAGAATAAAGAATGCAATCTTTTTTTACACAGAACAAAGACACTCAGAGTGTGTTTTGAGGGGGAAAAAGCTGAAGGTTGAGAGAGATATTTTGGGCTACCTCATTCACTGCCTATTTTAGGCTTTCTCCTGGAAAACATGGTACTGGAGGCACCAATTCTTTTCTTACTCTTTAGCTCTGCTTGCTAGTTGGTGTTAGCCTTGAATCTCAGTTCAGTGCACAGTATACAATAAGAAATCATGTCAGTGTCAGAAGAGAAACAATCTTTTATCCCATGGTAGGTAGTCTGATGCAAAAAGCAGCATCTGAACATAAATTTTGCTTTGTCATGAGCAAAGTGACCCAACTCTTGGGCTATCTTGAGGATCCCTCTGAGCAGCTTTCTACTTGGTCCTGCAGATTTCAGTTGCTGTCTGTCTTCCAAAGGTCAGTCATGAGCATGTCCACCCAGAGTGTCCTGCTCCGGTGGTTAAAGCTCTCTTCTGACATGGGGTTCACTCTGGACTACACGGATACTTCAAAACACAGCCTCTTAACTCCTAAACCTCAGAGCACTCCTGTGTAAGCTCCAGGTGGGGTTAAAAGAGCATATACTTCTTCATCATGTCATTCCTGAGATTTGGTCCTGCAAGGACCCAAAAAAAAGGGAGAGTACTGCTGGTGCCATCAAGCATTAAAGCATCCGAGTAGCTGTAATGAGAAGGGCAGTCCTCAAACGCGTGCCGGAGTTCGGGCCGGTGTTTGGGAAACTGCTGAGTTCACAAAGCAGACACATTGTGGGAATAGGTTTGTATCATCAGGGCTGTCTTACCAAGGCAGAGAAATACCTGATGGGGGGTATAACAGAGTCTTAATAACAAAGACATAATGTGACATAAGACATAATAACTTGTTTAACAATCACATCATAACAGTGTGATATGTTACAGTGTGACTTAGGACATAATAAATAATGAACACAGGGTCAGACTCTTCTGAGTGGTATCCAGTGAAAGGACAAGAAGAGATAGACACAAAATAAAGTAAAATTTAGATTTAAGAAAGACCTTTTTTCACTAGGCAAGTGAGCAAACCCTGGCACAGGTTGCCCAGAGAGGTTGTGGAGTCTCCATCCTTGGAGATATTCAAAACCCAAACAGGCATAGTCCTGGGCAACTGATTCTAGGTGGTTCTGCTTTGAGCAGTGGGTTGGACCGGATGATCTCTGTGATTCTGTGGCTCTGTGAAATCCACTTCCAAAGCAGATGAAATGCCTTGACAACACTGCCTCCAGTAACAGCCAAATCATCATACTGAGAGGTAAGGAGCCACAGGCTGATGCTGAAAGTCAGCAGTGCACACTGTAAATCCTTCATTGATGATGTGATACAATGGTTTTATTAGATACCTTATGAAGAATCATGGTAAACAACAGCTCAAAGATCTCTTCTGTCCCTATACTGTTGGATTTGATCCCTAGTAAGTTACACAGCAAAATAATAGGTCGGTGTAGTAATCAAAACACTTGTCATACAACACAAGTTGGAATCTGTGCCTTTGCCACTGTCCTGGATTTCAGTGTTTGTACACACAGCTTTGTTTCCTGCTTAACCATTCAGGAAATGCAAGCAGTGAGAGCAGCAGGAACTGGTTTTAAAATAAGATGGAATATTGTGCTTAAAATATTACGTGTGTATTGTCTCAGTGACTTCTTGGGTGCAGCTCAGTGGAAACTCTGCAGTGTTTCAGTGTCTGTTGTTCATGAGGAAGAAGCGTCGTTGGTTAAGGAACCTGGAAACTTTGGGAACATTTTTAATGATGTAGTGTAATGAATGTCATTTTAATGGAACATAGACATGTAAACAAAATCTGTGTATCCTCATTTTTCACACTGTGTGTTCTCGGGCTCTTTCTTGTTATTTTTCAATGAGATTTAAATTCCTTTCTGTACCTTGTCTCACCCTTGCATCATTCCTTCGATACCAGAGCATCCCATGAAACCTGATTTTGTTGGTTTCAGTCCTTGACTGGGAATGTATGTACTGAACAAACAGGCAGGGCAGCTACAAAGGCTGGGATCACCATGGGAAGACAAGAAGCAGAGCGTTGCAGGTTTTTGCTGCTCTTTTAGCCCACTGGGTTGAGGTTTCTTGGCGGGTTTTTGGGTGTTGGGTTTTGGGTTTTTTTTGCCTGAGAATTACCAGTACTTTTTACATTTAAAGCCTTAACTTTTGCATGATACAGTTACTTGACACTGGAAGTGACAAAGAGCCCACTTGCTATTCCTAGATAGTTATACAGCAGCATTAATAATAACATACTTGTTTATAATAGAAAACCTTCCTTTGACAGCAATTTATGTTGAACTTGATGGTGACTCTGTTCTGAATACATTTACTCAGTCTTTCCATTACTCTTGGATGTTAGTCTAGCGTAATTGTCAGATATTCACCATAACCTTAAGACAGATTACTGAGACAAAGCCCATTAAAATCACCAGGGTTTGATCTTGGACAAAAGAAACTCCAGCTGCCAGCGTTTGGGGGTGGCAGGCTGTGCTCGCTGAACACAGTGACACTTAAATTGTGTTATTAACATTTATGGACTATTGGTGTTTATTTTGTGCTGAGAGGACCTATTTCTGTTCTGGTATCTGTGCTAATTTGGAAGGACTCCAGTGAAATAAATAACGGCAGGGTAGCATCTCTGTGAGGTCAGAGCCACTGGAGGAGGAGGAGCCTGTGCTTAAGGCACTGGACTGGCAGTTGGAAAATGAAAGATCAGTCTCTTGCTTCATCACAGATTTCCTGTGTCAATTCAATATACAGCCCGATCCAGAAAAGCAGTCAGATGCCTGATGCACAGCCTGGCTGGAATTTGTCTGCCTGGACCCAAGTGGCATCAAACCTGCCTTGTCCCTCTTCTGGGATACCTGTGGGTTTACCTGTAAAATTTCCGAGGTGCCTAATAACTTCTTTTCTGAGCCTGCCTTGGCTAGTCTGTGCTGCTTGTTTTGTGGCTATTTTATTTCCAGCTTTGGGTTCATGAACTGAGCATCCCTGCCCCTTGAAAGGACCAGTCTGATAGGTGATTCTGCCAGACCGACTGCTCAGAGTCAGCAGCAAGGACAGGCATGTACATTAAAATGTGTCCTGATACAGGGCTGGTGCCGGCAGCGCTTCCTTTATTTGAGGTACCTTTTGCTGCAATCGATCCTTCTCCCACAGAGTAGCAGACTACACACAAGCAGCCTATGGCACAAGGTTCTATGTTAGTTGAATTGAAATGAAATGAAATGAAATGAAATGAAGTCCTGCTCATTTAAAGCCTTAAGCACTTGACCAGCTTTGTTTCACGCACCCTACCAGTACACCCCCCACACAACCACTTTCTAACTGGCCTGATCGGCTTGCCTATCGGCAGAGACGACGGAAGCTGTGTTGTTTATAGGCAGTAAGTCTGATGGTTGCTGGATTGGAGGTGCTATATGCAGTAATTCCCTGTCTGTCACACAGAGGAGACCTGCTGGTTGTTACTGATCCCCCCAAAGTGTGGCAGAGACGATCCCGAGGGTGTAACTGCCCCGCAGAGTGCCGAAACCTCTCACCGCAGCTTCCTGGGCTGGCACTCCAAGGAATAGCCCTGTCAGACAACCTCAGCAGTTACAGAGCGAGGAAGCCTGGAGCAGAATGTGGTATTTCAAATGCATGCACATACATTTATTTTCTAATTTGCTAAGGTTTAAGATTATGCAGATACAGGGAAGTGGTTTAGCCTGGAGTTAAGGCGGCTGTGGAGGGTGTGCAGACATAAAAGAGTGTGGTGTTTTGACTTCTTTGTTTAGAAAAGCTATTAAGGTGGGGTTTTTTTTTTCTGAAATATGTGCAGCAGGAAGGATAAAGACTGGCAGGTTGCTATCTACTATTTATTTTAAATGGCCCTTTGAGAAACTAGCACCCTCCCTGACTGCCCTTCACTGAACGCCTGGCCAGGCAACTGCCAGAGGGGCATGGCTGGAGAACCTCCTGGCTGTCACCCCTCATTACTGCAAAGCCCTGCCAATTAAATGACCCATCAGAGCTTAGGAGCCAGCAGATTGCTCTCAACTGCCATGAGCACTTACAGGAAGGACACCCTTTGGAAATAAGACTTAACCATCTTCAACTGTGTTATTAAAATTTGGTTAATTTATTAACTGCAAATGGCCACGTGCATTTAAACCCTGTCCAGGAAGACCTGTGTCTTTGCACGTGGCCTGAAGCTCTTCTCAACACCAGGTAACCCAGGAACAGACTGGGCATTATATACCATCATAAATAAATGAGTAACAAATTAATTTATAATCCTACAAGCTTATATTTAGTGGCCAAGCTTTCAGACTTCATCAATAATTTCAAATTCCGTGGGAGAAGTAACTTCTGCACCTGGACTTCAGCAGAGCTGGGGGTTTGCAAGCTCCACCCCCCGCTGCCCTACATTGTGGCTGTCTAGTCAACCTCCTTGCGAGAGCTGCTTACCACAAGATGCCACTAGCAAATTACTGAGCTTGCAACCAGCCCTCCTAACCACACACGAAACAGCTCAATTTGGGAGCGTCTTGCCAAAATAAGCACATCCTCACCCACATTGGACTGTCTGTCTGAAAGCAGAGGCAGTAAAACATTTCTCTGGAAGATGTTTCTTTCTTGCTGGCGGGTAAAAGGTCCTTTTTTCCGTGTTGATGTTACTTCCAAGCTCTGTCAGTCCTCTTCATGTAGAAAACCCTGTTCTGCCATACACACTGAAAAGCCTTTGGATCTGGTTTTGTACTCCCCCGGAACTAGGTGGAGTGAAGGCATCTCTGAAGGAACAGGGCTTGTGGAAAACCAAGTGCAGCAAGTCCGAATGAAAGCAAAACAAAGGCCAGGGCACTCCCCACTTTGGACTTCGGTGTACCCCACTTGCCCCTTGCCCGTGCTGGACTTCAGTGCTTCCTGAGGGCTTTGTCCACCCCCGAGGAGGCAGCGGGTGTCCGAGTGAAGGTGGCCAAAGCAGTCCCCTTGACCACGTGGCCTTGGCTGCCTGCAGAGACAGGCTGCCATCGCCTGCCAGGCTGCTGAGTGCTGCACAGCTCCATCTGACCTCTTACGCTTGGTTTGGAATCAGCTTACGTGCAGATTTGAAAATAATTTATATCAACATATGCCTCTGCTTGCAGTAGATGCATCTTCTCAGAGCCATGGCGGGCAACTGGCTGCCTAAAGTCGGGAAGTTTGGGGGCACAGAGTGGGAATGGGTTCCAGGTGGGGATGCTGATATTCTGAGGGACGGATGGATGAACGGATGGACGTGCGTGGCTGTGTACAACAGCTGGTGTTTCTGTCTTTGCTGCTTGCTGCCTTGGGGCTGGGTAAGGAATGGCCAGGATTTGTGGGTAATTTTGGCTGTAGGTGGAGTAGGTGCATGGAAATCCTGGTGCCTGGTGGTCTTGGGTGGGTGGGTGGGTGGAGTGACATGCAGCTCTCAGAAGAAGAGGTAAAATGTGCCGGAGGCTGGGAGAGAGGAACTGCAGCTGGGTCACTCTGAAGGACAGAGATAGGGTGTCAACCTGTAATTATTTTAGGAGAACAAGAGAGCTGAGGGAAACTTGGGGAAGGAGGATACTGGGGTTCCTCTGATGAGAAGAGCTGCAGTGATGGGAGGTGAGAAGATTTACAGGTCCATCTGCACTTGGTTCTTCGTGAGGTGCCAGCATCCCTCTCCCTGACTGCTTGGGAGGCAGCAGGGGAGCAGCTGGAGGCACGTGGCTTCCTCCTGTATTCAGCTTTGCCAGAGAGGAGGAAACAGTCGAGATAAGGCAGGTCTGATAGGGAGCTTATACTTGTGTGTTTTTAAGCTTTTCTTTCCCTTCGCAAGATAAATGAAGGAAAAGAAAAAGGAAATTCTTGAAGAAAAAATTGTATAGGGTTCAAAAATGCCACTAAGAATCACCATTTTCATTTTCTGCCATTAAAATTACTTCTTCCTGCTTTGGAAGAACCCCAGTTGTTTAATTGACAACAATAAGGAAATGGAATTTCTTTTCTTTATAAAAACCTGATGTGCTGACATTTTCCATCCTGAATTAGAATTAAAATAGGCAGAGTGAGGAAACTCGGTGCATTTTATTCGTCAAAGAACCGAGGCTGTTTTGAAGGACGGGTTGGGGAAGGCCATAGTTTCATGTTACATTTTCTTTGTGTGCAGTGCTTTGGGTTTTTTTGCAACCCTGTTAAAAAAAATCAGTTCCCTGATGCAGTTTACAGGGCAGCCCTGCACACAGTCAGTGTTGGCAGCACCATAACAGGGCAGGGGTGGGAACGGGCAGCTCTGGACAGGCCTGTCCGCCAGCTTTGTTGGAGAAGAAAATACACCATGAAACTGTTAATGTATGCTTTTCATCCAGAAGTAAAATGCAGTCATTTCCAGAGCTAAATATGATGAGCAGTTAACAATATTCAGTAGCACTGTCCAAAAGCAGAGGTTTGGAGGCGAGGAAGAGTGTACCTAATCCTGAAGGAAGAGACTCAGCTCTGTTATTCACTGGCTGTTGTTGGGGCTACATGTTTTAGCAAATACTCCCACCAGAGTTCAGCTCAAACAAATAGACCTGTGTGTCCTTTAAGACAGCCACTCACAGCAGCTCAGGATGCCTGTGATTAGCAGACTTCAGTATCCCATGGCATTTGGGGAACTCGGTTTTGAACTGACCTGAAATGGTGCTTATAGGAGAGGCTGGTCTGAAATGATGTTCCTTTATTCCCAAGTGACTTCACTGGTGTCCAAACCCATCCAAGGCAGGTAGCTGCAATAATTGGTGCTGGTGACTGTTGATATAGTAAGAGACTGGGGATTAATGCTGAATAGCCACATTTTGAATAGCTAGGAGAACAGGTTTCTTGCATGCATCAGTAAATTAAAGGGCAAGTTATAAAGGCAACTGAGCGTGACTTACGGTAGGGCCAAGTTCCCATCGACCGAGTCACCCACAGAAGGAGGAATTCAAAGAGTCCTTGTTCCTCACACAGCTTACAGTTAGTCAGGGACTGGAGGGCTGCCTGACGTGAAATGAAGCAGCCAAGGAGGAAAGACACCCCGGTCACATCTCTTTACCCTGACATGGCCTTAGAGGCTCCATCTATCTAAGCTGAAGGACCCGGACGTGCTTTCAGATTACTGCAGAGGGCTGTGTGTCTTGGCCAGGTCCCGTTGGGAGAGGCACAAATAACACAGGCTGAATGTGAGCTGCCATGTGCTTCAGCAAGTCATCGGCCTGGAAACCTGAAGAACCAAGACCGATGAATACCACATACTTCAGCCACTGTTCAGCTGAAATAGCAGCCAGAATAGGTGAGCCCCAGGCTGCAGCCTCCAGGAACTAGCTGCTGTTCTGGCTGAACAATGGCATATCTCATCTCAGAGACTCCTGTGTTTCTCTTACAGTACTCCTGAGACTTCAGAGCAGCAGAAACGAGTTCTAGAGAAGCAAAGAACTCGGTTCAAGCAGTTTTCTGCAGCTGGTTTAAATACCACCCCAATCCATGAACATTCAGAGATGGCTTATCAGTAGGAAACCCCAAGATCCTGGACACTAGGGAATGCAAGTCAGCAGTGATCAGCTGAATGTTCTGTGTTAAAACCTGTTTGTAAAGAAATTTAGAGACACAAATCTACAAAAAAAATGCCATGATCATGTTCTGAACTTGCCCTCAGAATTAAAAGAAATTGCAAAGCATTCTCTACATATGTATTTGAGTTCTCATATAAATTTAATTAGAGTTTGCTCCTGTTTTGCTTTCATTTGAAAATGCAAAGTCTTGTAAAAGAAAAATGGCTGATCAATGTTTGCAGAGAAAACAACTCCTAAATTAATATCTGTGTATTCATCTTGATGATCTCAGAGGTCTTTTCCAGCTCCAGTAATGCTGTAATTCTGTGATACAGCATCCCGTGCAGTGAGTGTGTAGCTTTCTTTGCACCCAAGAAATGAAAAATCTGTCATGTTGTAAGACTACTCCACTTTATGACCAGAAAACAGTCCTGCAGCTTTGTTAGAAATAGCTGTGCCTTCAGGCAAAGCTCAAACACCACCTCTCCTCTGGGCACACGGAGCTTTTTCTTTCCAAACAGCCACCCTGAACCAGGGCTGTTCATAGACCAAGCCCAACAAGGAGGAAAGGGAAGCTCCCTCACCCCAGTGCTTGCTGGCAGCTGCTGTTATCTCCCCATCTTCTGTCCCCAAGCCACAGTGCAGCATTCCTTACTTCCTCCCTGCCCACACAGGCAACACAGCAGCTGACTCTGCCCCTTGGACAAGCTCTTGCTTGGAGCAGTGTAGGCTGCAGAAGAGGGCTGAGGTACAGCATCACCCCTGAGCTGGTCCGTAGCCAGCAAAATGCTCTGTGACTGCCTTTGGGTTTGGTTTGCTTAAAGAAGGCCATACAATGAAGAAATGAAACAATTAATGAATTCACTTGCCCTGGAGGTTACTTCCCTGGTTATGCCTCACTTCTGCATACTTTTCCGCTTCGTGGAGGTGAGGGATGTAGACCTGTCTAGAAGTCTAGCATGAGCAAGCTCGTCCTTCCTTCTGCTCCAGGAGGCTTTGCTTCTTGCAGTTTCTCACCATCGTGCTCAGGTAAATGGTGTATTCGTAGAACTAGAGACAGTTTGGTGTTACGGGGTGACCCCCCTGACAAACAAGGTCTCTCATTTCTTCATTTCTCAACATTTTTGCCGCTAAAAGCAACAAAACTGTTAAAAAGGATGAGATGAATTAGTGAGAAAGTCAGAAAGCACTGTAGAGCGGCGGGCTGGTTGCTGGTCACACCAGGAGGGTGAAGTATCTTAATCTGTACCTTAAATTCCTCTGTGCAACAGAAAACATTGAACCACAAAGTTGTGATTTTTCACATCCCATTTTTTATACTTTGTAGCTCCTCGAAAGGCGGTCATACATGGGAGTGACTTGAGGGACATTCTGAACTGACCTAGGATCTTCCCTGCTTGCCCGATTCAACTGGTTCATCTTTCCAGGAAGCAAGATCTGTCATCTCTTCATCTGTCAGGAAGGCTTCTGGGCAGCTGAAACTCTCCTGTTCCAACCCCGAAATCTGACTTGTGACATTCAGTCCAGAAGTTGTCAATATGTCATCACTTGGTATTGTCTGGACATCCCGGCCCAACTGATGAAGCTGTTGGACCCTGGCTCTATTAATTAAGCAGCTGAAAGAGGCATAGCCAAGGCAACGGGTGTTGTGGTGCAGAGCTGTGCTCTGTCCCTGGCTCTGTTCCAGAAACCTCGTACGTGCTGCTAAAATCAGGCTTTTCAGAAGTGGCTGCTGGAGGAGTTTCTCTCTTCCAGGGTGCCTGCTTGAGAGCTGTCTGCTTCCTTTATGAAATTATGATGGATATTGCTGATTACATCTCAGCTGGCAGCTCCGAAGGGAGAAATTCACTGCAGTTCTCTTCTTTTTTTTTTTTTTATTCCCAAATTAAACTCATTGGTGGTCATGGTGTGCTTAGACAGTAACAGAACACTTCTGCAGGACAGTCTGGGAAGAAGTCAGTAATTCTGCCTTCAGATGAGGGTTTCAGCAGTGTGTATTAGGTGAGGGAAGAGGGACTGAAAATTGAGGATAGACCAAATGTGCATGGGCTGTACCACACCCTCCCGTTCCCAGTTAGGCGATGATTCCAGCAAGGCAGTACATTCTGGTGTGACTAAAGACTAGACTGTAGTGTAAATGCACACTTTTATTTCTGTCCTCTTAGTCCTGGCTACTATTTGTAAACATGTGGCTTTGCAGCCTCTAATGTTCTTTTAACCATCTCTTTTTAAAAGGCAGCTAGTATTAAAACTCCAAAACAAAACAAACTTCTCATTTCATTAAGGAAATAGCAATGCTATGAGTACTGGTATCCTCAGGAAATAAAATCACGTGGAAATCAAATGGAAAAGGTAGGAAAATACACTCCGTCTTCCTGGTAGGTGTTACTTTAACTCTTCTGCAAATGAATTCCATTTCCTTTCACTTGGATATTCTGAAAGCCTGCTCCTGCACCCGAGAGATCCACACAGCCAGTATGGAGCAGTGCAGAGGAGGAGGAAGTGGAATACAGCAGTACGGTTTACAAGCATTTTATACTTGTAACTCATTAACGAAGAACTCCGTCTCCAGTGAGTGGAACAACTTTAATGTTCATTCTGCCCTTGACATTCTCCTTCCACTGACACAAGGCAGTCTCTTACACTGAGAACAGTGATGCCTACTGTGAATTTCACCGTGAGCCCGTTTCTGGTTCTTTTTTTTTTTCTTTTGCATGAAGCAGGATGTCTGGTTATCCAGTAAGTGGCAGCAAATGGCTTGAAGTTTCATCAACACTAAATCGTTATCTAGTGAATCTTTGACCAGTGCATGACTAGAAGTGATGGGTTTCTGTACATGACTGCAGTAGGTGAAAGAGAAACAAGAGCTGTATGCTCTCAACACTTGCCAGCCCTCATAAAGAACTTGCCTTTGAACTCCCAGGCAGTAGAACCACCTCAGTTCACAAGGTGCTTTAGCAAAAACGGTGCACCTATTCAGTCTGGAAGAGCTCACCCTGCCTAAACCAAAATCTGCTTGGTTTGGCTTTTGGTGATGTCTTATCCTCATGTCTCATGTGGAGGGTGAGGAAGCATTAAATAAAAGATAGTAATAATAATAATAAAAAGCTATGCAAGCAGCCCCCTTTTCCTTGTTTTGTTACATACTTAGGAAGGTAGGTAAATAGGAGAAATGAGGTGTTCAGAAAAAGAAACAGTCATAAAGCATTTCAACATCATCTGGGTCATCCTGCTGCTTTTTAGTTCCTTTTGTAAAAAGAACAAATAAACTGTCTTGCAAACCAATGTTAGTATTTATTAAAGCAAAGGAAATGGAAACAAACATTTGCCCCCAAGCTGTGGCTAAAATGGCACTTCAGTTTCTAAAGGGGAAATGTGAGAAAGGAGTGTCTAAGAAATAAGCCACATCTGGTAAAAGTTTTATGAAAAAAACAATAGTATGTTGACACAGCAATTAGGAACATTATTCTAAGCATTTTTCTTCTACTTTTAGTGCAGACTATTTTTCAAAGTGCAAAGGCATATTAGATTCATCTATTTCTGACACAAAAAAACCCCTCTAGGGCAGTGGGCTGGAGAGCAGTGCAAACCATTCCAAGGTGAACACGAGGCTACTGGCAAATTTCCTGGGTAATTCTGGATATTCTCAGGTAAAATGAGAGTTGCTCACTAATAAATGCTGAGCTGGAATAATCTCTTACAATGAAACACTGAGTAACATTTGCCCACAGGAGAGAATGACCCTTCATGGTTTTCATCCTCTTTCCAGGTAGATAACAACTGTTTATCTGTCTGAGAGGTTTAAGTGGTTACCTTGCCTGTTTGTCATTTAAAATAAGGCAGTGAGGCTGCTAGGACATTGTAGGGTCTCTGTTGTCACCATCAGACAGAAGACACTGGGTCCAACATTGTCTTTCCATTTAATGGCAATCACCCAGCTCAGGTGGACATAGGGATGACTGTGAACTACAAGTGACCCAAAGAAACTAAAAGAGGAGCCATGCAATAAAGCTGGCTCTATATGAACTGTCTTTCAAAGCTGGATATTGAGATTACCCTTGAAGTAGATGACAGGTCATGGGTCCTGCTGAATCCATCATGATCACTTGAAGCTGCTGTGACAGGACAAGAGATTGGAGCCATCTCCTGTACAGTGAACTTTAATGTATTCCACCCCAATGTGGTTCTCTGTGCGTCTAGATGCTGCAGGTATGGAAGGCCACCTTGAAATGAGGTCTGGTAGGGACTAGCTTTCCCTTCCCTCCTATGATAGTGCAGTTCGGATGACTACATCATTCTGGGGCTTGGATTTCTGCTCTGCTGGCAGGAGCAATTCAGGGAGTTAGTACTGATCTTTAAATCTCTAGATGAGTAACAAGCTGATTGCTATCGAGATTGTCAGAAGGATCTGAGAAGGACATGTTAAAAAACCCCCAAACTGTGCCAAATGGCAAGGTGGGTTTTGGTTGTTTTTGTAGCACTGTTTGCTGGCACTCAGTGGAGGGGGCAGTGGGGGGTGGTAGAGGAGAGAGAGCAGGGGAAGAATAAAAGAGAAAACAAGGAAAAGGAATAGAAAAAGATAAAGAGATAAGATAAAGGAAATAGATAAAACTTCACATGGTCAAGCTGTACAAATTACAGTTTACAGGTTCCTTTTGCCTGAAGCTGGAGTTGTCTGCTGCCATGCCTGAAGAATGATGGTAGTTTCTCTCTTTATGTGTTCTAGGATGAAATCACACTGTGTGTGTACTGGTGAGAAGAGTCATATTCAAGATTTCAGAGGATGCCTGAGCAAGGCCTTTCAGTGTGATGTTGATATTCCTCTCTGCCTCCCGGATGTACCGCCGGAGATGCATCCCATGATCATGGCTTGCCTTTTCCATGGTCATTTCACAGAGATGTCTCCTAGTTGTTCTGTAGTTGACTTCTGTGAATGGATCTCGCTCCATTATTCCTTTATTCCCAGCTTCTCAGCTGCCAGCTCACAGTTTTCTGGTTTGAAGTTTTTCAAGCTTTAGGCAATCAGCTTCCCCCCCCTCAGCCCCCACTGCTGTTGCAATTACTGTCACTACTCAAGTGCTCAAAAGAAGGAAACGTGGATTTTTACTAGGAAAAGTTGTTCCTTATTTTTCAGAAAATACATCTGCAGTGCTGTCATGGTCTACCCTAGTGGACTACACTAGACAGTGTGCTGTGTTCAGTGTGATGTAGACAGGAAGACCCTAAAAAGGGTGGCTGTGCTGATAGCATGAGATGGACTCTGAGGCTTCTTGCTCAGGTCCTGTTACTTGGTTTGTATGTCCCAGTTCTTTTATACCAGCCGGGGCACACTGATATGTGCTGCTCACAAGCAGGCAGACTAAAGCAGATAATGAACCATGTAGAATGAAGTAGAAGGAAAAAAAAACCCATTAGAGTACCTGTAAGCCTTTAGCAGGTATAGGTAACAGTAATAAACTTAAAGAGGGTGTGTATTCTGCTGGGACCACAGTCACACCCAGAGTGAGGCAAAACCCCCTGGAGTGAGGCAAAGGCTGTAGAGCAGGCTGATGCATCTGCTCTGCTTTCCCCCTTTGTATCTATCCCATCGGAGTCCTTTCAGCCAGTAAACAAGGCATTCAATGAAGAGAAGTGAAAACAACTGCTTTAACAGACAGCTAACAGCCTTTTAAAGACTTCTATTAAATCCTGGTTGTCCTTGCACTTTAGTGCCACTCCTACATATGTGAGAGGTAAACCTCAAAGCAACTAGAAGCTTGCCCCACGGTCTGTGCTGGGATAAAATGGCACTAGACCACATGATCACTGACCCGTGGCCAAGGGTAGTCATGGATTTGAGATCTCCTGGCAATGACACAGGCACTGGGGAGCTGGCACACTGCTGAGGAACATGCACTGTAATCTACAGAATCGAATCATAGAATGGTTTGGGTTGGAAGGGACCTTAAAGATCATCTAATTCCAAACCCCCTGCCATGGGCAGGGACACCTCCCACTAGAGCAGGCTGCTCAAAGTCCCATCCAACCTGGCCTTGAACACTTCCAGGGATGGGGCACCCACAACCTCCCTGAGCAGCCTGTTCCAGCGTCTCACCACCCTCACAGTGAAGAACTTCTTCCTTACATCTGACCTAAATCTAGCCTGCCTGCTGCAATTTCCTGGAAGATAAACAGAGTCAGCACTAATAAGCTACGCTATTTCCAAAACGCCCTGCTTAGCAGCTTGCTGAATGGGAAAATTTGCAGTGCTTCCCAAAGCTCCAGTGGCAGGTGCTTTAGCTCCAGCCTCATGGTGCTTCAGCCTGCTCCCCTGGAGACACTGTCATCTCCCAGTTCCTGCTGAACTTATCCAACTGCATTTCACAGAAGGGCTTGCAAAGAGACAACACTCCTTCAGAGTTTCCCATAAAGGTCAGCTGCTGTGCAGAAGAGAGAGACCCAAACTCATCTCCATCCCAGGTAGGATGGTCATCACCGGCAGCTCTCCTGCCACAGCAGGTCTGCCGGGGCTGTGGCTGGGCCCAGGAAGACAAGCAGATCTGGGAGGAAGCTGGGAGGAGAGGAGAGGTGTGGGTACCATGGGAGTCTGCTGAGGAGGATGAGAAGTTTGGCTTTCAGGATGCAAATCCACAGGAAAAGCAGGATTCAGGTTTGTTGCTTACAGGAAACTTTCTGAAGTTGTTCTCACAGAATTTTCTCATTCTCAACAGAGGGTGAGTTTTTGTCAAGAGAAACTAGTAAAGACACATAAAAGGCTTGGAACTGGAGGTTGGAAATGTATCTGCTCCTGGCCAGGGCCAAGGTCACTTTATTTTTCCATGCCTCAGATACCTCATTTATAAAACTGGAGTATAGATACTTGGTAATTGTAACTAAAATGTCTTAATCAGTGCCAAATATATAGTATCTGAAAAGGTTTTGATTACATCTTTTCCCAAACTTGGTATCAAAATCCTGCTTTTGGAAAATAATTTGCCTTTCTTCATGAGTATTTACCAGAAGGACATAGAACACTGCTGAGATTGAGATGGTGGCATTTGAGAAGGCAGTGATGAACAAAAACAGTTGCCTAACAGAGACAGATCAGTCCAGACCATACAATCAAAGCCAAGGCTTCTTTTTTATTCAAAGGAAGATCCACTCCCTACTGAGATGCTGAGGATCAGACCCTCAACCAAGGGAATTGAAGAGAGCAGCCTTTGATTTCCAGAACCACCCCACCACTGGGTTTGCCCTCAGGGGAGAACAGATTTACCTGCAGCTGCTTAAAGCTGATTCAGCCTTTCCAGGGCATCACATGCAACCTACGTGTCTCAGGACAAGCTCAGGAGAATGGTTCTCACGGACACGTTGCTCCTCCTTTCCCCTTTCTCAGCTCAGTGCTTTCACAGAGCCTGCAAGGATTTTGCAGTGGCTACATGGTATATAATGTACATGGTGGCTTCAGAGAGGGCTTCGTCTCTTCCTCCACCCCATCTCCAGCAATGAACATTGTCAGTCACCTGGCCTTAAGCTGTCTGGCCTTTTTGACTTCATGGTACCATGAGTAACTATCAGATTTGAACTCGTCCTTTCTGGGTAATGGCTTTACTACCTTAAAACATGGCATATCGTGAAAAACTAGGGGTTTTTTCCTTCCCCCCAGCTTCCCTACCAGCCTTACCATGTTCCTCTTTCAGAATTAAAACCTCTGCATTTGGAGGAGCACATGTCAGAGCACTTCTATATTCTGGCAGCTCCTTTTCCTTCCAGCACTTTGCAGCTTAACTTGTCCAACCAGCCCTCTCTGACAGAAAGATCAAAAAAGACTGACGTGGTCAGGGCCAGCACGGAGAAATGTGCTTCCAAATAAAAGCTGCTCATGTCTGGACGGCCCCGGATCCAGCCCCTTTCTTCCCTGGTTATGTCCTGTCTCCAGAAGGAACTTGTGTGCCTGTACTGAAGGTCAGGGCAAGAGCCAGGCAGGTGGGGAGCTGCAAGGTGACAAGGTGACCAGCGTGCAGAAGTTCCTTGGGAAGGCTGTCGGGGATCGGTGCCTTCACTTCCCAGCAGGTCCTCCCTCTTTATTCACCTTTCAGACTCGTCAGCCAGCGTGAGCAGCAGCTTGTGCCCGCCAGGTATGCTCTGTGGAGGATCCCCTGAGCTTTCAGGTTTGGCAGCATTTCTGAGAGGGTTCTGCTTACCTTTCCCCAGTAAAGCTTTGCCTCCCTGACTCCCTACAGGCACGTGCTCTCCCTGTGCCAGACTTCACCCTGCTCTGCCCAGCAGCTATGCAGGGATCTGCCTCACCAATCTCAGAGCTAGCTCAGGAGCTGCTTTGCTTTGGAAGAAAGAGATGCTCGTGAATATTCCTGCTAACCTAAGGCAAAGTGAGGTTTGAGCCTCAAACCCTGTGCCAGCCTCCCTCCGCCTGCTCACTTTTACCACGAAACAGGGATTTGGGTGGACTGGAGCACTGCATCTTGTGCAGAAAGAGATCAAATGTGGCCCTTATCCCTGCCTCCTGGGTAACCTTAGAACATGCAAACATGGCTTGGATTTTGTGGTTGCGCTCATAAGATGAGGACTGAGCTGCAACATTAAGCTTCTCAGTGCTCAAGGAACACTGAGCCCACTATAACTTGCGTGGTGAAATGTTGTTTATGCAGAGGATTAACAGATCCCTCAGATAAATGTGTTTGTTTTGATTGCTTGTCTGCCCTGGGCAGGTCAGAGGAACAACCCACATGCTTTTACATCTAACTGGAACAGGCTTTTCAAAGAGAACTTCAATAGTGTGTCTGCTGCTGGACTGCAAATCTCCAGTTTCTGTTGAATCCACTTACATGATAAGATATTTTGCTAGTAGGCTCATGTTCTTTCCTTGCCCGTAGTATGATCGTCGGGTTTGGTTTCATTTTCCACTTTTCAGTAAAACTACACTGAGAGTTACCAAACTGAATCTTCCGGGCCAATAATTTTTGTCACTGTGTTGGTGATGGCAGAGGAACTAGTTCATCCAAGACTCAGCTGAGTGTTCCTGCTCCTGTTCCTGCAGGCAGAGTCAGGCCGCAGCTGCCAAAGACACCCGGCTTTCTGAGCCCCTGGCTCTCTGCTTAACTTGCCTAATGTAAGCCTGAGTTACCTTGGTTCTCACTCCCCCTTGAATCTTCTCTGTGGTGCTGCAGTTTCTAGGGACTCACCCCAAGTTACCACCCGCCAGACAAAGCAGCAGGTCTGCAGCACGCTGTGAGATGCCCTCTGGCTGGCAAAGGGTCCCCGTTTCTTGCCCTCTAACACATTTGCTGCTTTGCCAGTGTGTGATCCTGCTCAGCTTCACACCTGAAAAGCAAACAGAGCATGATGGTACCAACGCTCATCCACGATAAGTGGGCAACTGTTGGAAGCACTGGGGACCTCCGGGTCCCCGTGATGTTGGACAATGAGTAGACAGGCCGACAGAGCACGTGGTTGACAGCAGCTTTTCACATAGCACACAAGTGAGCTGGAAGCCCTGCTCAGGAGCCCCAGATCTGCACTCACTGGCTGCGTGTGATGGCCGAGGGGTGGGGAGTTTCTGAGGCTGTTGCTTCTGATGCTTGTCTCTGGGTTATCAGTTTCCTTTGTACAGCACATTTAATTTTAATCTGACAAGACCGTGGGTGCTGGGTGCCAGTGATGCTGAGTGGGTGCTGGGTGCCAGTGATGCTGGGTGGGTGCTGGGTGCCAGTGATGCTGGGTGGGTGCCGGGTGCTGCTGAAGCCAGTAGCCCATGGCTGAACAGCTCTGTCCATATCCAACCAAGGGTGGTGGCACATATTCCTTAGGCAACTCCTCCAAGTAACTTATTTAGGGTGAAGAATTCCACTGGCCTATTTTGCTTGAAAAGTACCAGGAATATTGGTGAAGAGACCATCTGATTTTGTGTCTGCTGTAAAGAGACCTGGGTATACATCTTCCAGCCAACATAACATGGGGTCCCTTCCTTATTCTGTTACTTGATCTTGTTTTCCCCTCCTCTTTTTAGGAAGAGGTGTGGTCTCATAGGTGTAATTAGAAAGAAGACGAAAGCAGCAGATGTATGTCCATCACACTTGCTGTAGCCACTGCAGTTTTCAGGTGTACTCTTTGCTCTATTTACTCAAACCTTTTTTCTCACCATTTGGTAACACCATTTCACCCCACAGGGACCTAAAGGCCTTGTTCTCACCCAGGAGGTGTAAGGGAAGGAGGCAACAAATACACGAGGGAGGGCAGGGCCCCTTCCTGCATCTCTCCCCTGCCTCCTGCAAGCCAACAGCTGCTGTGTTGCAGGGGTCTCCAGGTACTCCCAGTCTGGGAAGCTGCTATTAGGACACCATGAATGAGGCAATATCTTTTTTTTTCTGGCAGATTTCAATACGTGATGGGAAAGGTCCTGGCTTAGGCAGCAGCTGGGGTTGGACTCTTAACTGTGACCAGGCATCACTAGTGCTGTATGCTGCATCTTTCTCCTGCTGACATCTCTACCCTTTGTCCTGCAGCTCAAATTAAACCATCCCCATACCCACATGCCCCTCCACCAGCACTAGTCTGGCTCCAGCAGCAGGGAGCTCAGCGGGGGTGGCAAAGCCTGCTGGAGATGTGCAGTGGACACTCCAGCAGAGCTCCAGTTGGTATGGTTCAGCTCTGGCAGCTTTGTGCCCCTGGCTGGACCCCGTTTCTGTAGGGCTGTGTGTGGGAAATGGGCTTGCCCTTGGCTGTGGCACTGCTCCCTTTGAGTCCAGGAGGTGCTCAGAGGCCTGAGGACCTTTCGCTACCTGCAGGTGCCAATATCTTCTCTGACAGCACTTGGGGCTTGTTAAGAGGACAGCAGCCAGTCATAGCGAGGGGATTGTGAGGGGGGGTTATAAACTGGACTGCAAGCAGAGGGCTTTGAACCTCTGGGCTGTTACAGCCCAAATGAGGGAGGAAAGGTGCAGAAAGGAGTTTCCATCTTCTCACCTACTTGGGGATATGAATAGCTGAGCTGTTCTGCAGGTGAGCTGCTTTGGATGTTGGGCTGTTCTTTGTTCCCAGGAATGCTGCACAGCTCCCTGGGAGAAACCCTCCCACCTCTGAATTTCACAGGGCTTTAAATTCACGGGTCAGCCGATAATCAGGAAGACCAGATGCTTATTTGTCTTCCTTCATTCCCCCCGCCTCTCTTACTAGCTGAGATGAACCAGTGTGGGAGGCTGTAGCTGCTATTACAGCTGCTTTTGTTTGGTTTGGCTTTCTTTTTTTTTTTTTTTTCTCCTTTTGTAGTTTGTTGAAACGAAGGAGCCAGTTGACTTTTTATTTTACAGGCTTCATCCCCTCCAGGCAAACGAAGAGAAACATAAGAGCTCAGTTTCCTTCCCAGCTTCTCTCCTTCCATTTGCGTGTGCTGGTTCCCACCCTCCCTGGGGCTTGTGTTCTGCAGGGAGTGGAGAACATGGGCCAGCATCCTGTCAGCAGGGGTCTGGTGCTGCACTACAGGTGATCTTGGTCAGCATCGGGCTGTATCTCACATAGGTTGGCTTACTCCAGATACACTTTGTTACAGTTTATGCTGAATCTCAATATCTACACCATTTTCACACCTGGGCACAGGTACCTGAGGCCCACACTATGCTCAAGAGGATTCAGTTAATTTTTAGATGGATGTATCAAAAGCCAGTAACAAACAAGTAGCTTCACTGCTATCACAAAATATGACTATTTACTGTGAGCTCCAGCTGTGTGAATTCAAGGCCTTGCTGTAGGTGTGGGTAACAGACCACCTCAATATAAGGGGGCATCCCCCTGTATCCTGAGATGTGAGTGCTAGACACGTTGCTCCTCTGGTTGTTGTTGGCTGGTGAATCCATCTGGTCACAGCTTTGGAATCCGACTCTGCTCCTAAGAGACATTTTTGACTGGTTCTTGGGCATTTCTGAAGAATCCACAACAGCAGGTTGTCAGCTCCTCTGTTGCTGATAAACCTCGAAGTGTAGATAAAGAAATCGAGGCATAAACCTCGATAGAGTTTGATTCCATAGCCTTTATCTACTATAGGAGCTCGTGCCCTAGATGTAATATAACTTATCAGTTTAAGTGTATTAGGCAACAGCCCTGGCGTAGTAAACGCAGCTGATAACAGCGAAAAAAAAAAAGGCAGGAGCATATGCCCATGTTATTTTAAGTGCTGCAATAACCAGGAGGAATTACCTGTTAAAGATCCAGACTGCTTCTGTAAAATGCCTGCCCACCCACCCTTTTGAGAGGAGAGCAGGCTTTAGGGTGCAAACCACCAGGACCATGAACTGTATCTTCTCAGCCCCCAGCACAATGGAACCCTATCAAGGCTGTGGTTAGAAGAGCCTTCCAGCTGATTAGTCACACCACAACTTGGGTTTCTTCCATGCGAGCACTTAATTAGATTGAACTCTGCTAATGTAAGAGATAACAAGATAAGGTCAGCCAAGTTAAGCGTACGTGGTGGTTTTATCTTTTATCAGCGGTAGGCTTCCCTTGTCTTTTTCCTCTTGCAAGTGTTGAACTTGCAATTCCCCACAAGGTGTTATCAGCACTCACCTGAAAGAAAAGGAACTGGGAGTTGCCTTTCTGCAGGGAGCAGGCAGCCCTGGAGAGATGGCCCTGCAGAATGGGCATGGCAGTGAGACTTTGCAGGCCTTCAGAGGGTGACAATGGCCATTGTTTAACCTCAGGTGAGGGGGAGGCTCATTGGCATGTAAATTGTGCCCCCCATCTAGCCAGACCCAGTACTGCACACCCTACAAGCAGAGAACGTGTAACTACTCCTATAGAAAACACAAGGACTGTAAAATGATGATTAAGCTCGTCCATCCCCATCTTAAATGGTCCTAATTAGTTTCAATGGAATGACTTTCCAGGAAAAAAAATCCATCCATCATCTGCCCATCCATCCATCTGCCTATCTATCTATCCATCTGCCTATCTATCTATCTATCTATCTATCCATCCACATAGGCATGTACATAGCTTCAAGAGAGATGTGCCTAGCTTGTAAGTGATCTCTGCACAAGCTTCTCAGCAATTACAGCCGCAGAACTTCCTTGCTTCAAAAGGTTTGTTGGTTTCAGAATTTCTAACCTCAAATACCCCCAGATGACAAATCTAGACCTCAAAGCAGTTATTTAGGCTCTCGAAAAGGAGAGGTGCCTTCAGCCTGCCCCGTGGTTTCAAAGGCAGAAGGGAGAACACGGGTACGGGGCTCAGGCAACGCTGTTCCTGTGTCTAGAAACTAAAGAGGGAATGAATCAGCATAGATGAGAAAAAAAGCTATTCTTGCTTTGCTATTCTTGCTATATTTATCCTCATTAGTATTACTATTATTATAATAAATTAATAGTGTTATAGTGCCATTACTAGATATAATATTATAGCATATTAACATATATTATTACTATTATATCCAGTGATTCATCATATTATTATATTGTTATGGAATACCATAGGGCATTATTGTAATAGAATTAGCATCACTATTATTACTATTATGCAGAAATATTATTAGTAGTTGTATCATGCAGGAAGGAAGCACGTCACGTGCGTGTAGGTCTTCGTGCACAGAGGCAAGCAGCTCCCAGTGGGTAATGCATATGTGTAAATAACTCATTAAAATCTAGGCTCCTGTCCAGCAGTGCTCGTCCACCTGGCTAGCTGTGGCAAAAATGCTCAGAAAGGACTTCTAAAAATACCCCACGCAGTTGCTGCGGGATAAACTGCGGTGAAAACTTCCAGTGTGTTCTTGCAAATGGACTCCACATTAGTGAGATGAGCACTAAAAGAAAGTCCCTTCTTTGCTCCTAGGGCTGAGTAAGGAAAGACCGGAGACACGTTCGCGCGTCCTGCCGATCGAAACAGAACTGCCGAGTGTGAGCAGGGGAAATGAGCTCAGTAGCAGTTGTCAGGTATGAGTCATCCCTTCACCCTGGTTTGGACCCTGGAAGTGAGCAGCATGTTCCAAGCAATATGCTTACTGGAGTAAAAAAAAAAACCCAACAACCAGTCACCACAACCTATTTACATCAAACAATATTATTGTGGCTACAGCCTCCAGGGAAAAACTGGAGCTGAATCCATAATGGAACTTTTGCTGGCAAATAGAAGTAAATAGAAAGACTGGGAGGAAAGCTAATTTAATGAATATGGTTTATTTAAATATTTATAGAATAAATCTTGCTCCAGTGCGCATTCAGAGTAACTAAAAGCAAAATTTGGCTCTCCCCTCTTTAAAATATGAAGTGGGTAATGTTTAATTTAAACAAAAAATGCTTATTATTAGATGCTGTCGGGTTGCATTGCAATGTCTGACTTCTAGATGGCTGGATTCTTTGGTGAGATCCAGAACGCAGAGCTAAGCACCCAAGCTTTCTTTGTGGTGTGCCAGGAAAGTAAAGGCACGCAGAAAGCTGAAGGAACTCTCATACTCATTTCAGAGGGTTTTTTTGTCAGCTACAGTTTATTATGAACCTGCATCTTGTTCTCATGCATCACACTGGGCAAACTTTGCTTCATTTAGTATTCACTTAATCTATTCCAGCTTACCTACGTTAGTGTTTTAGTAGAGGAATGTGCTTTTGAAACAAACGGTCCAGTTGTCATCACTCAGTGCATCTGGTGTAGCGTGCGTGGAGTCTGTAAACTACACCCCTTCAGATGGAATTAAACCAGAAGGTCTCCTCCAGGAGCACATCTCATCTGCTCAGACCACAAGTGTGTGCTCAGTCCGTTGGACTGGCCAAGAGCTCATCTTAAGTAACGCTCCTAAAAGGCACCTAATGCAGCTGTCAGGTTTTCAGCATGAACTGTTTCACTCTGCAGACCCACTCCTGTTCTGCTGCATTGCTCACCCTGTAGACAGAGCCCTTTCCTCAGGTCACTGCAGGCTGCTTAGCCTCAAATCCTTTTCTGCTTCCTGCTTGTTGGTCTACAGCTAGTTCTCACCTTCACCAGCATTCACCTGCTTCTTAAAAATGGTCAAATGGCCACACAAAAATAAATAAAGAACCAAACAAACCCCAAATCTCTCACCCTAAAGTGCAAACCAGGTAGAGGCAGATAGCTGACAGGCAGTGAATAACAAGGCTTCTGGCTAGAAAAAAGACAGCCAGAATCAGCACTTTATTGGTCAGTAAGAAAAACATCTTGTAAAGTGGAATATGTGTCTGCCTCACATCCCCATAGCTGTGTGATCACCGGCACTTGGAGCTCTCCCAGCAACCTGTTAGCACTGGAGTACTGGGGAGAAGGGATTTCGGGCACATCCCCACTCCCTTTGCAGTCAGGCCTGTATTAGAGCCCCGTGTGCCAGCAGCACAGCAATACCAGGGCCTCTGGACAGCTCAGCTCCACCAAGAAGGATCTGTGAGCCCTGGTGCACAGCAAGGTAACCAGGAGCCAGCAGTGGGCCCTTGTGCCCAGCAAGGCCAATGGTCCCCTGGGTTGCATTAAGAAGAGCATGTCCAGCAGGTTGAGGGAGGTTCTCCTCCCCCTCCACTCTGCACTGGTGAGGCCATAGCTGGAGTACTGTGCCCAGTTCTGGGCTGCCCAGCTCAAAAGAGGCAGGGACCTACTGGAGAGAGTGCAGTGGAGGGCAACAAAGATGATGAGGGAACTGGAGCATCTCTCTTACGAGGAAAGGCTGAGAGACCTGCTCTGTTTAGCCTGGAGAAGAGAAGACTGAGGAGAGAATCTTATCAATGCTTATAAATATCTAAAGGGCGGGTGTTGAGGATGGGGCCAGTGTCTTTTCAGTGGTTCCCTGTGATAGAACCAGGGGCAATGAACATAAACTGGAACACAGGAAGTTCCACTTAAACATAAGGAGAAACATCTTTACTCTGAGGGTGATGAAGCACTGGAACCCAGAGAAGTTGTGGAGTCTCCTCTGGAGACTTTCAAAACCCACCTGGACGTGTTCCTGTGCAGTCTGTTCTAGGTGACCCTGCTTTGGCAAGGGAGTTGGACTTGATGTTCTCCAGAGGCCCCTTCCAACCCCTACCATTTGGTGATTCTGTGAACTTTGAGTCTCAAAGTGCTCCTATCACACACCTTGGCAAGTCCTCCTTACCTCCCTTGCCCAGCTACCCTTTTCTGCATGGAGAAATGTGCTGGGTGAGAGGGAGCAGGAATGCCTTTGTGCAGTGAGCGTGCTCGGTGTGCTCACATCAGATGGTGTCCTTTGCACAGGTATGGGTGTGAAGAACCTGCTTTCTCCAGCTCCAGCACTTCAGCATTAGGTAGGTGCCGAGTTGCTCTCCACTATCAGGGCAGAGCTACACCACGGCATGCTCTGATTAGGTGCTTGTGACAGGATAAAGTAGGAAAGAAAATGGAAGCAGCCCCTGAAATCAGGAATTTCCTGGCTTAGGTGGAAGTATGGAGGTGGAACGGGTTGCAGAGAATATCATTTTAGGGCACCTGAAGTTTCGACACTGAAACCTCTTTGAACTCACTGCGTGTTAGGAACAATGCAGGATGAAGTACAGAGTAATTAGTGTGCAGCCATACATAATTCTGCTTGTTTCACAAGAATTTTCCACTGCAGACTTTCTCCTGAGTCCTGTTGGATCTGGCCCTTAGTTACCATTCACACAAACGATTAACAGTGTATCTTACAACTCTCCTAGAAGCTATTTCAATCTGAAATCAAATAGCTTTCTGTAGACAAAAGGCAGAGACCTTGTTCAGAACAGTGGATAATCTGTGTGGGGTTTCTCCAAGTTAGATGGAAGGAGAAAAACAACCTCTGAGGGCATGATAGTTAAAAAGAGGAGGAACTTACTTAATCCATGGCTTGAAAGAGTATTAGGAACTAAACCCCAGCCCGATGGAATGAGTTGCAAATGCTGAGGAAAGCGGGTTGGCTGTTGGAAGCATATTAGAGGCTGGAAGCCAGGCAAAATAAGAAAACGTAATGGAGAGTGTTGCCCTGGGACAGAGCTCTTGGAGACAGAAAAATTGGGCAAGCAGAGCTAGGAGGAAAAGCAGTCTTGGAAAGAGTGAGCAACACAACTGCGCTGTTCATTTCCAGGTTGTTTTAGGGACACGGGCATGCGTGCACTTCCCTGTAAACAGGCAGGACTGGACAACCAAGAATAACCTTACTCACATATTAATTTTCACCTCTTGCTAGAAATAAACCCTTAGTGCCATCGAATATTGGCTGGCTGGAACAAAACAGTCGTACAATGAGAGCTTGTTGGAAAGCCGGCTCCTGCTGCATCAGCTGTGGCGTTGTGTCTGACCCCACATGCAGAGGAACTTGCAGAGGACATGCAGGAACTTGCACGTGCAGAGGAAACCAGGTGTATTTGCAGCCAGATTTGGAAGAGAAGTAAAATCTAATTGTTAATACTCCAGTTTTACTGACATCCTCCCTTTGATTTACCACGAGGCCTGAGAAGCGGAACGATAACCGCGGACTGCCCAGGAAACGCTCCAGACACAGTACAAGTGAAACATATTCTCTGGGCACAGCATTCCAACTGATATTTAGTCTATTATTTATTTCTTCTTTTCTAAGCTGCCAGCAACAAAATGTGCAGCTAGGCTCTGAGAACCAAAGAGCTGGCAGAACTTGGGAACAATGATGTGAGTGGAGTAGAAATGGACAATATTGTGTTTATCACAGTGAACGGGCAGCTCTGTTGATTCAAGATACCTCTATAATGTTGGGAGCTAAAAAATAAAGTGTATCCACGCCTTGGGAACGTGAATTCTGCTAATGCACTACTAGCAAATACTGCCAGGGAATACGGGACAGGCCAACAAGAACACTGACAAATACCAGGGCCAGGGTTTCTACCACGCTGCTCCATCGTACAGCGAAGCTGGGGACTACGCTGAGCGTGCCGTTTAATTTACTTCCTGTTGTTCCCTTAGCTTTGGTCTTAGCCTTGCTGTTGTCCTTGGTGAATGATTTTAAGTCGTTCTGTTTTGGGTAGAATCTCTGCACTTCTGTCGTCGTGAACTGCTAACCTGTGCTAAAAAGGTGAGTGCTTTCTTGTAAAAAGTTGCTATTAAACTGTTTGCAAAAGGCAAAAAATACTGAATAAATGCGAAGGTGATTTACTGTCACCCGTGAAAAGCTTCCTGAGTTACCTGATAATATGAGAGTATCAGCTAGCAAAAAAAAAAAAAAAGGAAAAAAAAGATGCTGTATGGTACTCAGGTTAAGAACAAAGAGATGAATCTCAACCCTCTCGCCTCGTTTGTTTTTCTTCCCTTCAGTGCAACATCTGCTGTAACCAAGGGGAGGAATTCCCAGAGAATGTGCAGGCGTTTTGCTAAATGCAGCAAGACTTGCCTGAGGTCTGGGTTCACCCTCGGCCTCTTTATCACTGTTTTGCTACTGATGGGGATGTGAACGAACAACATACCCAGTAAATGTAGTGAAGGTGAGGAACTTTATCATTTTGGAGGTTGTGTTGGCCAAAAAAGTACTTTGATTAGTGCAATTTTTTTTTGTGGGGGGGGAACTAGTAGCAGCTATGCTAAACAAGATACCTCCTTGATTAATCCCTTGATTCCTTGAAAAGGAACTTGCTAGCTTGGATAAAGTAACGGTATTAGTGCAGCAAACCTTCTTCAATGTAGAAGCCAAAGTGAGTGAAAAAACCTGGAGGCCCTGGATACCTTCCTGAAGCTGGATCTGTAAGGTAGGACTGGAGGGAATTTAGCTAGAACCTCTTCAGAATTAATCACAGTAGCTTAAGTCATCCAGTGCTGGGTTTCCTCTCCCTCAGCTCAAACTCTTTGGCAACCAGGGCACTGTGGTATCAGGCCAGCCTGGGATCCTCCTGCTTAAGAAGAGTATTTCTAGCCAACAAAACATGTCTAAACCCAGTACTACAGCTTCAAGCTGCTTAGTATTTATTTGCCATTTCTACCAGGTCAGCGAGGGAACAGTGTAGGTCCCTGTACAGTCCCTGGGCCAGCACCCACTTCACAGGCTTCAGGCCCAAGGCTGGGGAACTTTGTATTGACGATGACAGCACAAGGCTCATTGCACAGGGGCCTGCAAGCAAAGGGACAGATTGTAAAGTTTGGGTGTTCACATCCTTGAGGAAGCAGCCGTGCTGGTGAGCACATACTATGGCCTTACAGAGGAGGCCTGTTTCTAGAGGGATGTTACCCTGCTGGCACATGGGCTCTCAATGGCCCAGTTTGGACCCAAACAGAAAGTGTGGGATTTGTCCCCTTGTTTTCAGCTGCCATTGGATATGCATTTCATTCCCTGGAGCACAGATCAGCATCTGGGAAAGTCTGAATGAAAACCCAACGTGGCAAGGCTTTCTAATAAACTGTTATTGTGCTCATCTGCTGCAGCACTGTAGGCACCTGAAAGTCACAAAGTCAAAGCCATTAAAATACTGCACCAACAAAGTGAAGATAAAACTTACACAGTTAAATCGTTGTGCCAAGCCAAAAGCCTCTGCAAACACAGACTTCTGAGAGGTTTTTACTCAGCTTCAGGAAACTGGTAGTAGTGGGGAGGTTCTCATGGCACATGCAGCTCAAATTCAGCTGCATCTCTTGTTGCTTGGAAGCCCTGTCAACCTTTAAACCATATCCCACATCAAAACCAGTCTTTTTAAGTCCTGAATCATAAAGACACTCACCACCTTTCCATCGCTCATTCAATCTTAACTGAAGCTCCTATTTACTCACCAGGTGTGGTCTTCAGTTGTACCATCAGGTGTAATTGTGCAGGATAAGATCTACTCCAGGGATTAATTAATTAAGAGATGGTGTGGAGGTTGTGGCCTGTTCTCTGAGACCTTTGCTTTAAATATTGCAAGTTTACTTTTAGACCACATGGACATGGAAAGGAAAGAGCCTCTGCACTGCAGGGAAGGGTAAAGACCCAAGCTCCATGTTCTTCTGGGAAACAGGAAATTAAAAAACCCCAAACAACCAACAAAATAAAATCAATAAAGGGATAGATAGCAAGGCCGTGCTAACTATGGAACATGAACTACAGGCTGAGCAGCAGCACTGTGTCTGCCTAGCTATGGCTGGAAGTGTAAAACAACAACAGCCCCAAACTGCCCATTAATTTTCATATTTGCATCTGCAAAAGCTCCAGTGTGGACTTACACAAGGGTAAGGAAAGTTATCTTGGAGTATTGGTGAACAGGAAACTGGTATTAGCTGTACTAACGAAATAGCACTTTTGATAATTTAAACTGCATTTTCACTACTCCTGCCCAGAGAAGCTAAGGGCTTTTGTTTGCAAAGAAATAATACTGTGGTTTCAGGGAAAAAAAAAATCCAAAACACCCAAGGAAAGGGTGTTGTTAAGAAGAAAAATATTTGGAGTAGAGATGAAAGAGGGGAACAACTCAAACATAGAAGAAGAGATAGAAAGGAGCAATGATCTCCTTAAATCCCTCTAGCAGCCTCTTCTGAGGTGTCCAGCCCTTCATTTCGGAAGGTGTTTGTGCTCACTTGGCTATCCCTGCTCTTTCATCCTCTGTCAGACTTCGGCATGGTACTTTCGGAACCTCTCAGGCGTGCTCTGCTGGCTGAACTTTGATGGGATAAATGGACAGTGCCCAGGGTGCAAACACGATCTTGCTATGGTCCAATGTGCTCACTGGGGATTGAGCATACAGAGAGGAGAGCCACAGATTCCTACAGTGTCAACTGTCATTATAAACCTTCAACCTGTTATTAAAAACCCTGAAAGAAGAAAAGAGAAAAGAAAAGAAAAGAAAAGAAAAGAAAAGAAAAGAAAAGAAAAGAAAAGAAAAGAAAAGAAAAGAAAAGAAAAGAAAGCTAGAATGGATAATCTGAAATATTTACTAGCACTTTCATTTGAAAAAAATCTCCTATCATTTCTTCCAAGCTGCAAAGCATATTAAACCCTCCTTTGGCGTGGCCTTTAGGGTGGTTAATGATGGAACATTCCTTTGGGTTACATCAGGAGGAAAGGAGTAGAGAACATCTAGGGCTCCACTGCTGTAGCTAACGTGCAATTCCGTTTCCACAAAGAATAAACAAGCAGGGAAGACAAAGACATGAAGGGAGGGCAGGTGATGGAGGAGACTTTGACGTGTGGAGTTGCAGCAGTAGCGGTGTTGGAGCTGTAGCCCTTTGGAAATATAACAGGGGCAACATCTGGGGGAGAGAGGTTATTCTGAAGCACGAGGTCACTTAATTCTTTCAGTTAGTTCAGATGCCCTAATAAAAGCAATTACTTTGTATGAACCTTTGCATACTGTCAGGTCCAAGGTGAAAGAAAGACTAAAGAAGGCACCGCAGGGACATCAGCTACAATCTGGTGCCCCTCCTTCTGCCTGCCCATTTAATTTATTTATGCATTTGTACTTGCTGCATTTCCCCCTCCTTTCTCTCCACCTCCCTGTCTCCCATCTCTGCCTGGAAGGGCTGGGACCAGCTCCCAGGGCTCCCCAGCCCCGCTGCTCCCAGTCCTGGGGCTGTGGGCTGTGGAAATTTTACATTGTGACAGCTTTCATGGGAAGGGGGGGTTAATTAGCTCACTAAACACTTTCTTATCTCTGGCAAGCAAAAGTAGGGAGTCACCTTCAGTGGAAGTATTTCAAAGCAAAAGAACTTCAGCTCTGTTTTCTCCTCATTTGTCTCTTACACAAAGCCCAGCATTTTCAAGCAGTGATTGTTTCCAGCTTTTAAGTAGCTCGTGTTACTTTTTGATACATCTTGAGGTCATTTGTACCAGTTCTTCAGCATTTTGGAACATAGCACAGCAACTTCCTCCTCTCCTCCCCAACTACTGGGTGTAGTACTATCAGGAGTGCAGAATCATCCTTTGGGTTTCTTTAACCTATTTTACAAACAACAACAAAGTCTTATCCATAAAAACTCAAACAATTTAATTTGAACAATTAAAGACAACTTAAATGGGAACCCACTGCCATAATTTAAGGACTTTTTCCCAGTAAGCACTTTGGGGAAATGATGGTGACTGGAGCCAGTGATGATTTGGTTTATTTCTCCAGAAAGTGCTGAGTCCTGCTTCAGTCAATAGGACTGAGCTGAAACTGCTCAACAGTCTTTCCAAATAAGGCCTGACCAGAAAGCTTAGAATAGTGTTCTCTGAAAAAGGAAAATGTTGTTCCCTCTAATGGCAGAGCTATTGAGCTTTTATTGCCTTTGCAAATCATTCACTACTTAGGAATACATACTGGAAGAGTTCTATCACAGGCTCTGTAACACACATTTAAGTTTCAAGTTTTCCTTCTTTACTTCATCAAACGTGCTTCTTATTTTTATTACTTTGAATAGATTCCTCTGCTGGAAAAGTGTAAAGTTGCTTTCAAACAGAACTGGTGCACCTTAGATTCAAGTTTAAATAAACTATGGCTGAACCCCCAAACCCTAAAATCAGCTCTCAAAATCAGCACATAAATCTCGAGGCATAAATGGAGATATTGGGTCTTTATCTGACTGTAGAGTTTAAATTTTTTAACTCTCGTGGCTGAGGCTTCCCATTTTCAGGCTTTCTCCCATGTGCCAGAGAATTTTCTTTAAAATCTTACTGTAAAGCAAAGGTTTCAGTTCCTTACAACCAAATAATTCCTGGAAGCTTTAAAGAAAAGAGTAGGCATTGGAACACAAGCTATAGAATTTCAAAAGTGCAAACCAAGTCTCATTGGATTGTAAGAGTTACTCAGAGCAAAAAAAAAATCTCTATCTACATCTCTTCTTTTGGGGAAGAAAAAATAAAACCATCGTGGACCTGTAAATATTCCAGCTGATACTCTTGTCATGCAGCTATTGATCTGAGAATATGTCAAAGAACAGGGGCTTGTGCAGTGGGCTTCATCACGACCTTTGAAGTTTCTCCCCTGCTGTGTTTTGGTTATAAATTCTAATTCTTTGAGTGTGTTACTGCTCACCTCAGAATAATCATTATTCTCTGCTCCGCTATTTTGATATTTTATATGTAAACTTCATCTCAAAATGAGATTAAAAAGTAATCCTTGATATAAAGATAGCCTTCAGAAGAGCTCTTTTATTTACTTGCTTGCTTGTTTGCTCCAGGAGCACTATTTAGCTGGAGCTGCCAAGCCCTCTTCTGTTGTAATTAAACGGTGTATTTGGAACAAAAGGAAAATATGTAGTGGTTTGTTTCTTTGGGAGGAAATATTCGATTTCATTTAACATTCTATTCTTGAAAAGGAATAGGACCAAAAATAGTTCCTAAGCCAAATTCTGCCTGTAGCTGCAGCTTGTAATCTGAAGTCTGCAGAGCCGTGGTAGGGAGCGGGTCCCCAAGAAATCCCAGAGGCTGTGGTGGGGCTGTGTCGCATCTCTGCAAGACTGGGAGGGGAGAAAAGAACCTGCCTCTGACAGCTAGGAAAACTGGCCTTTTGCTCTGTTTGTCTGCCAGCCCCAACCTCTGCCCGTGCTGAGGAGAGAGGCTGGAGGATGCACTCTGCACGCCTGGCAACCCCATGGCAGACCAGTGGCTCTGGAGAAGGAGGAGAGCGGCTGCATCTGTGGCGACCGAGAGATGCCGGCTGAAATCACAGCTCTGAGGAAACACACCCTGGCTTTTGCACAGTCACCGGGAACCCTGCGGAAAGTTCACGCCTCTCTTCTCCAGGGCTGGCTCCCATAGGCAGTTTAAATATTTACATCTGCTCTTGGGAATACTTATATCAACCAAGGGCCTGAAACAATTGGGTACCAGTTGTCTTGTAATTTAGTCTTAGGATCAAGGTTTCGTACCGTAAGGGCTCGTTCTGGCTTGGTCTCGGGGTGTCTCTGCATTGCAGATACACGTCATCGAGCTGGTGCTGCAGTGAGGAGCTTCCTGCTCCCAGGTAGGGTAGCTCTATTCTGCAAAACAAACAAGGACTAGTCTTGGAAAGGGCATGAGGTTAATTAAGGGTAATAAAATCGTAAAGATTTTCATTGCCCTTAGAATAATTCTTCCCCTCTTTTTAAAGAGACAGACAAAATGTCCTGTACGTATTACAATGACAACATCCCATCCCTACTTACCTTCCTTCTCAGCTCCAGGTCTCAGTGAGCACAGAGGCAAGGGAGAGGTGGGAGTGAGGAAGTGAGGGTCAAACTTTTTGTCTCTTCCAAAAAACCCCAAACCACAATTAATTTCCATTACAGGAGCCATAGCTGGGTGTTTCAGGAAATTAGGAAATGTCAGTCAATTAAGAAATAAAAAGGAGAAAGGAAACAAAAGAATTCCCAGTGTTCGTTGTCTACTGTGCATTGCCATGATTCAGCTTTTCCCCTTTTCGAGTGGAATGAGATGAGGAGAGGACGTTTAATGTTGTTAGGGCTGGGCATCTTAAAAGGGTAAACCAATTGTAGTGGCCAGTAGATCAGCAGGTAGTTTTCAGCAGCCCACTGCCAGGCAGCAACAGCTACTGGTGAGGATGCTGGTGTTCGAGCTCTGCCATGCTATCCTGGTAAAGGTTTGGTCTTTGATCCTCATCTCCAGTCCTTCTTTACAAAAAGCAAACCACTGAACAATAGCAGATACCTGAGGAAGAACAGGAAAACAGGGAAAATGCAAAGATACTGTGTAAAATACTGTCCTGATTTGCAGCCATTTACAGCACCTTAGGTAGAAGGGGTGATTTGTATTAAAGGGTATTTGATGTCTTCCTTTTTTGTCCAATTGCTCCTTTAACTTCCAGGAACTTCCCAGACTACTAGTGTCCTGTGACAAGGAGCTTCACAACTTAAGGCTGTGTAGTGCTAAGAAGTACTTTCCATTATTTTAACTGTTCCGTGCCTCCTGATTTTTTTGTGTTGTAAGAGAAAGTTGTTCTCTGCTTTTATCTGACGCGTCAACCGTGATTTCGTCAGCCTCTGCCATGTGTCTCCTGCCCCCTTAATTTCTTTTCCCTGAGGAACAGGTGACCTGGAAAATAGAGGCATATAAAATTCTCATGTAACAGAACACGCAATCACAAAGCAAAGCAAACCATTGTAAAAGCAAACCCAACGGCCTTAGTCTGTGCTACAGACTCTTCTTCCTTGAAGGAGCATCTTTGTGCAGGATACCACTCCAATTTGTGTCCTAACCTCGACCTTCTGCCAGCCTAGTTAAACCAGCTTTACAACCACGATAAATCCTGGGCTGGTTCAAAGATTTAGAACAACTGCACATTGTTTTGAATCACAAGCAGCAAGAAAAACCTTCGTGTTGCATTCCTGTGACGACTGTAGTTACTATTTTAAACTCTGAAGAAATAAAATGTTACTCTCGAGGCTTTTAGGTAAAGGATCCATTTCAGGAAAGTATTTTTTTCATACTCGCAGCAAGTGCTTCTCCTCTTTGGCTCTTCTTTCTTTAACTGTACCACATTTCCCAACAAACTGCAGCTCTCCTGTGGATTTGGGGAGCTCTATCTCGCAGCTGCATCTACAACACGTAGGAATGGGAAGGTGATGGGAGGGTCTGATGCTATTATGCAATGGCTCCACTGCTCCACCTGCAGTATCTTTAAATACACTTCGTGTGAGCCAAAAACTTGCATCCCAGAGGCAGAGACGTGTTGGGCGTACGTGTCCTGACATCAGTGGAATTGAAAACCTGGCAAGAGATTTTATTGCTCTTTGGTTTGGGAATAATTTCACGCTGGAGAAAGTGGAAACATTTATCTGGCACCTCTGAAACCACAATATTTGGCTTGACTACAGGTGTTTTCCTACACCGCTTTGCACTCACAGGCTATTCTGGTGACATCTGCAAGTGCCTAGGATGATTCTGGGACGTGACCTGCAGGTGCATTGCAAGACAAAACCAGCTCTCGCTGCCCCACACCAGGACTTGGGCGTGAGACCTCAGGCTGAAATCATGCTTTATCTCAGGACGTAGCTGAGAAGCTCAAGGACAGAAAGGAGGATGGGACAGATCAGCCCGAACACCCACACTTCATTCTACTCAAATGGCCTTGAAATGTGTTTACAGACAAAAGAGCCTTGAATTGTGCTGTTTGGCTGTGCTGGGAATTACTGTAGGAAACCAGCACAGAAAGCCCTGGTTAGCTTATTACCCTCACAAATCTCAGGGAGGTATTTTGCTTTCTGTTAAAATATTGTGCCAAGAAGCTTTTGATAGCAGAAGCCTTTCCTGTGTAGCGTTAAATTTACTGCTGGCCCTATTTCAGTAACAAGCAACGTACAAAGAAGGAGCACGTTGCAAAGCAGAGCCACACAACCCTCTGCCTCGGGAACTGCTTGCAAAACAGGACTGATGGTTGGACAAGGAATCCGACCGTGGTCACGGGGGAGAGAACAAGCTACTTCAGATTCAGAGAGGGCTCTAGCACGGTGCTTTCATTGCTAACCAGACCTTCCCTTTTGCTAGGTCGGGAGAGATGCCTTTGTTGCCCTTGGCTGAGCACACTGGCAGGAGGCAGCAGTGTGGGTCTGATGACTGTTCATAAGTGCACTTTCTTTGCTGTTTGTGATACGCTTCAGAATATGGTGTCTACCAGGCAAGAAAGCTTGCAGAGTGTAAAGACCTGTTTCCCTGCCTTCGTGAGCTTGTCTCACCCAGATGGTCTCTTAGACCTTCCTTGCTTACGCTGTTCATTAGACTGCTAGTCCTATAGCCACAGAACCAATGCAGCCTCTGCAAAAGGAATCAATAAAATGCAAAGCAGCCTGTATGCAGCCCATTAAATACCAGATGTTCATGCCAAGGTGCTTTCCTGTAGCAGCATAGCAAGAAACCTGAGAGGAATATCTGAAAAGGACTCCCTACCTCTAGGGTCTCGTGTATCTGTGCGGTGTCCTTGGGACACGGCTTTCCAGAACTGGATGTGATGTGAGTTTTTAGCATTGTTTCCATGGAAACTAAGAAACCTGGAATAAGCCAACTCTTGTTATCCCTCAGACCAGTACTGCTGCAGGCACATGAGATCCCTACACAGTCACAAAGAGAAAAAGTGCCCACTGTGGCCGTGAGACCTCTCCCAAACTTCCAACACTCTTATCCATTCATTTAGACTTCTCTGCTTCCACAGTGTGGCTGTTATCAGTGTTTGTCCATTTACTGCTGTTTGCTTTTGTAGCAAGTGCACTTTGGGGATGCTGAAGTTGTGTTTTGTTTAAGTGTAGGAATATTTTTGTGAACACTTTGGGTTTCCCAGGCAGGCTTCACAGAGCATTTGCAGCACAGCCTTCAAAGGATTATCAGCCCACCCTGACCTTACACCCCAGTGTTTAACATTCACGGGGCACCAAAAGCACCGCAGGCCCCGCTGATAGCTCACAACACGGCCAAATGTGATGCACCATAGGATGGGTGCATCCCATATCATGTGTCCCACCCGGTCAGGTTTGCAGAAGGGACACCAGAACCTCTGGAAAATCCCTGAGCCTTCCTGTCCCAGCCGTGGCAACGCTCACTCCTTTGGTTTCTCAGGTGCTGTGCAGGATGCGGCGCACAACTGCGATTTGAGACAAGTGTTGCTCTGTTGCCTCAATCTTCCTGTTCATAGCTGCCATGTACAGCTTGCTTTTTTCAGTCCCTTTCAGTCTCAGCCTTGGAGAGGAGAGTTAAACAGGTTTTGCCCTGAGGAGGCAGCAGGCTTCATTGCTTCCTGCAGGAAGGACAGGGTGCCTTGGGATAAGAGCAGGAAGGCTGGTTCTGTTAACATGCATCAGCCAGAAGAAGGGGTGATGGTGCTTTCAGCTCCCCTAGGGTGAGGACTAGTCCATGGGTCAGAGGTTCACACGGCCCTGCTCTCGGGTAGCTGCCTCTGCCTGCCTGTGTGGCATTCCTTCTCCATTCCACCTGGGAGAAAACACCTGAGAGATCTTGAGCTGCAAGCGATGGCATTGACTGCCCTGACACCATGGCAGCAGGGAGGGCTGCGTGCCCATAGCCAGCTACCAGCAATGTCAGGCCTACCTAAGCAGTTGGGTGGGCCTTCAGTTCGTCCCAAAGAGTGGGGTGCAGTTCCCTGTGCCACGTATCCCACCCAGACTCCCCGAGTGATCCCGGGGCAAGCAGGGCTCAGCAGACGGGGAAATCCCCGGGCGTTCCCAGGGAGGCAGAGAGAAGCCCTCCTGTAAAAGACTCGTGTTCCTGGAGGGGCTGCACTGCATGTCAGACAGCTTGGACCCGAGGGAAATGATTTTGAAAGCACATCCATGCAGGCGTGCGAGGCAGACTGGAATCTAAACAACATACCTGCCCCTAGGATGGGCTCTCCCCACATGTGCCTCAGTCTCTGAGCCTTTCACAGTGTGTTTGTGGGGAGGCATCCACAGCAGGAAGGGTGGGGAGGGAGAAGTCCTCTCTCCAGCACTTTTGGCAAGCGTGGTTCTGCACGAGAGCTGCAAAATTTCGGCTGTTAAAAAAGGAAGATGGAAAAGAAAGTGAGACAGCCCTCGCAGCTGGTCCCCTTCCACCTCGGCTAATGTTTGCACGGGAGCAGGGAGATGTCAGGGGTGCTCAGAGAATCATTAACTGCCCCTACCAAGTTTTGTGGCCTCGAGGTCACAGAGCAATGGTGCACTGGAAGACTACAGAGTGCAGCAAAACAAGTCTGTGGTGCTGGGGGGGACCAGAGCACCTTGTCCACAAAGGGCAGAGCTCGACGCACACCTGCAGCCGAGTTTGCTCCTGGGATCCTTCATCCCTGCTGCTGACACAGCACAAGGATGTGAACATCCTAAGACCTGTCTCTTTAACTTTTATTATTCTCATTTTTAATTATGGTTTTAATCTTTCTCCTTTGTTGTAGTTCCAGGGAAAAAAATAGCCCTAGGTGTCTAATTATGGTTATCTGCTGAATTTCTGACATCTCAGTCTAGCTGCCTTGTCTTCAAGCTGTTGTTTTCCTGACTGGACAATGTGGTCCCTGCTCTCTGGTTAGTACCCGTGTTGCTGGGAAGATGAAATCCAGCTCTCACCCACAAACTCCTGGCAGCTCCCTCACTTGTCATGCCATTAACCGTGCCTCTTCTCCTGGGTCAGAGCAGAAAGTCACCTCCTTTCCTCGTGCCCTTGAGCGCACGCAGAGCTTTATCTGAGGCCACTTGTTTCTCGTGGCCCACAAAGCACAAGCAAGGACTGTCCTCTCAGGGTGGGATTCCTATTCTGACCCTGTTTCTCACCCCCCGGCCCAGGGGAAGATAAAGGGCACTTGGAGGGGAAGAAGGCAGATCCCTCCCCCTGCCTCCAGACTGTGTGCGCTCACCAATGAGCAGGTAGCTGTCTGCTTCCTCTAGGGACATCCCCTCTCCTACCTCCCTGACTGTCAGAGCCAAACTCCAGCTGTGCCCCTGCAGTGCTGGAACCCCATTTGCAGGACAGAACTAGAGCTTCTGGGCTGCTCTGAGCTGTGCCTGAGGTCCCCGAGCCAGGGACGAGTCGCAGCACCGCAGCCTGGCAACCCTGTGCCCAGGGCTTCATTCCCTAGACATCAGCCCAAGTCCACTGCACCTTCTTCCCACCCTCCTCTTCCCCTTAGGGTGCATGGCACCCACGTTCACCGACATCTGCCCAGATGCAAAGGTCTTCCTATTTACAAAGAGCAGTACATCTCACTTGGCGTGGGCAGGAAGAACACGCCAGCCTTGCGGGAAGACTGATGTGTTACCGGGGGTAAATTTACTTCTGTGCAAGGTAAGCACGGTCCTGAGTTTTCAAGGTTTGCTCTCACCTGGTTGGGGTTGTTTTTATTGCAGGGAAGAGGCAGCAGTAAGACCCTGCCAGCAGGCAGTGCCCTCACACGATGTAATTAACGTTTTGACCACTGGATGTTACTGTTGCTCCAGACATCTGCAGGGGAATGCAGGGTAAACACCTTCAATGCAATCTTCTGGTGGGTTTTTTTAGCCTAGAACCTATAGCTAAATAATCAGAGAGTGACCTGTGGATAGGTGGATCACCTATTTATTGCCTGCCCATCAGCTGGGGAAGAATAGTTAGGAAGTTGTTACTCAGATAGAAGGGGATGTTTGCATCCAGCAACATAGAATCATAGAACTGTCAGGGGTGGAAGGGACCTTAAAGATCATCCAGTTCCAACCCCCCTGCCATGGGCAGGGACACCTCCCACTAGAGCAGGTTGCT
>WUAM01000383.1:945731-959019 GCA_024336885.1 Actenoides hombroni
GCTTCCACCACCTCTCTGGGCAACCTGTTCCAGTGCCTCACCACCCTCATGGGGAAGAAATTCTTCCTAATGTCTAACCTGAATCGACCTATCTCTGGTTTTAATCCATTCCCTCCAGTCCTATCACTGCCCGACAGCCTAAAAAGTCCCTCCCCAGCTTTCTTGTGGGCCCCTTCAGATACTGGAAGCAAATGATTAAGTTAATGGTACTGGGCTGAGATTTTAGTACTGAAGAAGCAGGTGTTTTCTCCAAACCACTAAGCTTGGGAATTCTAGGATATCAGGACAGTCAAATGGTTTTGTATGCATTATACTGGTAGTACCACGAAGCCCAGAAATAAACCACATTTTTTAGGTACCTTTGACCACTTACACTGCACTCTACTCATTAATTACCTCCCTGAGAACAAGTAATAAGCCCTGTGTGTAAGCAGTCTCTTTGACAAATGCGTGGGTTTATTATTATCATTCTCATCATATGCAGACATTTCTGAACACTTCCCAGATCTTTAATTACTTCTGCTCTCTACTACATGCCTCCCCCCAGCCTTTCTGTATGGATCCCCCTCACTTTGTGCATGCAGCTTGCACTCCTACAGCAAAGTCTTCCTGTCAGATAAGCACAGTTGGCACGGCTGAGATGCGCCCAGCGCAATGAATCATTTACTGACGGGCATCCCTGTGGAATGCTGCTTTTGTGCTGCAGGAGTTCCCATTTTCATCTTCCCCAAACAAAGAGAAGATGAGTGATAATTCATCCACCTATACAGGTGGACACAGCCAGTGCTACACTCTCCTGAAGCTGACAGACATTCAGTACATGACTGCACGCCCCTTATCAGCCAAGAAGTTCTTGTGGGTTTTGGTGTTTCCTTTGGATTCCTCATATATTGCAGAGAACACCCAGGAAATGGGGTTTTCTAGCATTATCATCTTGCCTGTAGACCCAGTAACTTATTTATGCATTACCTTATCACTCTGCAGCTTCAGTATCTCCAAGTAGGCACCTCAAAGAACAAGTTTCGCATGCTTTTCTGGAATCTTCATGTGGTTTTTGTCATGTCTGAAGATATACCTGCTTTGAAATCTGAAGGAAAACTCCTACTTGAGATGTGAGACATACGAAAGCTCACAGATGGTACAGATGCTCGCAGAAGGATCTACTCACGGGGAATTCACATTGCCTATTTTAGCTGCTTAATGTAAATTATTAATGCTTTAATGTGTCCCATTTAGGTTCAGACATCACCACGTTCGACGTCTTGGTCACAAGTAGGTCATCTAGGCTCTCTTCTAGGCAGCCAGTGGGAAGAGCCACCTCCATAGGGGTGAGCCCATGGATCTCTGGATTAGGAAAGTGTGTTGAATGGAAAAGGGAAGTTTCATCACTTTTCATACTGATACAACATGGAGTTAGTAAAAAAGAGAAGACAAAAAGGTTTCTTTTTTTGACTCAATGGTATTGCTTAAAAAGTAGCTGTCCAAAAATTTTCCTTTCATTCTGACCTAATTTATCTCATCCTAAGAAATGCTTTGAGATTTGATACTGAAAATGGTTTCTCTATCAACATTTCTCTCTCTCCATTTCATATGCCACACTTTCTGCCCTGTCCCTGGAAAACTGCTAGTGGGCTGCTGTGATGTTTTAGCACAGAAAATATGGGAACTCTTCAAACAGACACATAAAGGTTTCTTCCTATTTGGAGCTCCTAATCTAGCTCTGCTAGCTTGCTACACCAGAGCAGTCCATGCCTTTTGCTACACACTTGCCTGTTGTCATGGTTCACACAGCAGATTAACGTGAGGGATGATGAATTAACAAAGTGTAGCTCCATAGTGCATAATACTCAGCGTTGTAAATTAAATCTGTCTTCTGTGGGCAGGGGAGCAATTGGAGCAGAGCTTCACCCTGCAGGTGCATTTTTCACCACCCCATCTGTTGCCCCAGATAGTAGGGATGGCAATGCCAGTTTTGCTCATGTTACTTTCAGGGCATCAGCTTTTTTTTTTTTTTTCCCTTTAAAACTATTGTTCTTATATTTTCTTTCTGGAGTCTGTTGCAAACGGCATATGAAATACAACATTCAAACCAGGGCACTGGCGTGGAATGCATGCCACAAGCCAGAGCAGGATAAAATATGCAAATAATGGATACATACATATTCAGGTCAAGGGAAACGAGGGATCCCTGCAGTCACTCCTTTCTGACTTGCACACATTGCTGCTCCTTAGTAATTCCTTGCTTTGGACGTCTTCTTCTTTTAGCACTTTTCAGATGAAGAGTTGACAGTTGGTTCCCTGGAATCTTTGCTGTGTGATCAGCCTCCATCCCATGTCAATCCTCTTTCCAGCAGCTTGAGGAAGCAACCTCAGCCTGGTGCAACCCAGTGTAAGGCATGCGGGGTGCCCAGAGTGGAATAGATCAAGGTCAAAGCATCAGATTTCCCAGATACCCCTAAATTTCATCGGGAACTGGTTGCTTGATTATTTTGGAATCCCCATGAGTTAATCAAAGTGAACTCTTGGCCAGATGAGCTCTGAAAGATTTGGAGAGGTGAGCCCAACTGCAGGCCAGAGCAGCAGCTACAACAGCTTTATCTATGAGAGCTTTGCTTTCCCCTCTCCCTTTCTTCTCTCTTCAGGACCATTATTTCCTGCTGTGGGCTGGAAAAACATCTGTTCTGGGAGAAGAAGGAACCATGGGACATAAATTACTGTGAATCATTTGCCTTTTATTAAAGCCATCTGAGCTTTGTTCTGGTATACACAAGGCCAGCATAGTCTGTTTCAAGGGCACCTCATCGTGCAAAATTCCCTCTGCACACACTTTTATCTCCTTTTTTCCTCACATGTTCTGTATGTGAGACAGCAGCAGTGCTGAGCCCGTTTGCCACACCTGAATCTTGCTCAGAGCGAGCAGGATATGAGAGTTTGGGTGAGAAAAGCTCCAGCTGCTCATTTCCCATAGCAGTTTACCTAAGTCAGGGAATTAAACCTGCTAGGTCAATAAATCTACGCAGTCAGGTTGCTACACTTTGCACGCAGAGATACAGAGCTGAAAGCTGAATGGCTGGACACCCTGGCACTGATCATTTCATCTACCTCTTTAAGTACATATTCCTGAGCTGTATTACTTTACAGCTGAAACTCTGCAGTTCCCTCCTGCCTCATGTAAAAATCCAGGATAGACCAAACCTCGATGTTGACTCACAGGATCCCTGGAGGATCTCAACATCAAATGGCAATGTCCAGGCTTCAGGTTTGTACCAGCTGGTGCTGAGAAAGAGCTGGTCGGGCCTGTCTGTTGTTAGATCTTAGCACTGTGTGGAATGAGGTTGGGGAAAAAAAGCCTCTCCTTTTCCCAATCTCCCATTCTGTCACGAGCCACATCTCCACTGCCTCATCTAGAAAAGAAGAGCCCTGGGCATCCAACCCCTAGGGCCCTGCCTGCTTCCTCTGCAGAGGTCCCTGAAGCTCTCCAGGGCAACACAGATGAAAACCTGCTCTCTGCTGGGTTCAGGTCCCCATAAATGGCTCTTCCCAGCCTTGGGGGCAGATAAGTGATACCAAATTCCTGATGGATTGGGAGAGATGTGCTGGCCTCCACAACCAGGCAGGTTGCTCCCTCTTCCCAAGGCAGTTGCTGGGAAGAAGCAAGTGGTGGCTGCTCTGCTACCACTTAGGAGTCCTGTGAGACATCAGAATTAACCTGAGTCAGCATTGTGCTGTCTGATTCTTCACACTCTGTAACTTCTCCTTTCTTCAGTTCAAACTTAGGCTGCATCTCATTCACAACACGTGACTGCTCCCCTCCAAATTGCCAGTATTTAAGTACTACAATAAGCACTGAGAAGTTAGTATATTTAATACTATAATGGGGCCATACGTTCTCTCTCTGCTTCTCGATGTACCTCTTGTCTTCTCTCTTGCTGACTCTTCTCACCACACACATCTATGCCAGTACATAGCTTCAGGCAAATAAAATAAAAGCAAACACATTAACTGGAGCTTTTCTGCCTCTTCAGAGGCATTGCTGTTTGTTCAGAAGAGTGGAGAAGGAGAGCTTGCTCCATATCCATTTCCATCCAGTGCTGCAGGATCTGGCCCCAGCACTGTTGTGCGGAACTGGTCCCCAGGGTCTCCGTGCAGGGAACTTCAAAGGGGTGTGAGAAGCTGCCGGGCTGCCCATCCATCCCAACCCCACCTGAGATACCTGTCCTCACTCAGCATTAAAGCCACATCAACACCACAGCCCCTCCACACAGTCCAGATAAAGCAGCAAACGTGTTTAGCAGCGAGAGCAACGGTAGCAGTAACATCTATTTTGTGTTTGGGTTTTTTCCCAAGGATGGCCCAGCTCCTCTAACTGGATTACTTTAATCTACAAGGCTAAAACCCCCTGGGTTTTCACACTCCCTGCAAAGAAGAGCGAGCACTATGTTAAAAAGCTCTTCCCAATATCTTATCTAAACCTGTCTTCTCCTAATCCCCCAGCTTTAGTCTGGAAATTAAAATACGGTTTCTTTCTATCATGAAGTCACTCAGGGAAAATTTTAATTCACACAAATGAGATACAGTTCTCTTCTGATTGCTCTGACTCTTATCTGTCCAAGAAGATTGGAAGAAGGTGGAGAAAACCGCGTTTCGAAATGGGGGTAGAAACCCTGACCCTCCTTGCCAGGATGCTGGGCAGGCACATCCTCTTCTGGAGCGTAGCTGGCTGCCTCCAAGGTCGGCCCCTCTGCTGATAAGGGCTCTTGTGAAGGAACACAGCAGTGAGGTACCTGCTCCTCCTGCCTCGTGGGAGCTGCCTTTTTAGCCTCTGCCCGGGCTACACTGGAGCTGTGCCACAGTGGTGTCCACTCCTGGGCTCTTCTGCTGGGATTCTGGCCCTGACCCAGCTCCACCAGCTCTGCTTCCCAGCTTACCCTCGGACGTGTTGTGCTGCTGTGGGCTGGCTTGGTGACCACCCTGCTGTGTCTGTCCCCAGTCACTGCCCCAGGCCTGATCCCCAGACTGGCTGCTCAGCATCCTGGCCCCTTCTTGATGAGGGCTCTGCCTTGCTGGCCGTGCTGGTGCAGAGCAGCACTGAGGTCCTTGCACCACCTGGACTCGCTCTTGGCTTTCCTGAGAAGGATTTATTCCCATCCAGTAATATTCCCTCTGATTCAAAACCCAAGGGAGACCTAATGGGCCTTGTGTGGCTGCGTGACAGAGCTGTTTCTGCCCAGCTCATTAATTCCAATGGCTAATAGCAGACTGATCAATATTTATCCTGCATCCTCAATACAAGTCAGCTTGGTTAAGCTGAGGTCAATATAAGCAATACTGATTCACACTGGCTGAAAAATCTGTCTGCATTTTCTAAACACTTCAGCTGAGTTAAAACCCCTGTGCCTTTAGAGCAAGAAATACCTTCTGCTATTATCTCTGTGTTAATATTTTGCCATTATGTAGATCAGAGACTTTGAGGAAATGACATTAGCTCTTTCTTTCAGCACTGGCTGTAGTTTTTGACAGCTTCCTGACACTGATAAAAAGTGTGTTATGAAAAGCAGAGTCAGCAGGCTGAAGACACTGACCGAGTTCTGGTTTTGTGAGAGGCATTATCAAGCTGCCATGCCCTGTCATGCACTGTCCCCTGTAAATCTCCTCACAGTCGAGCCCTGTCGTATAGGCTAACGGGCTCTGTTTCCATCAGTGCCTTTGCAGTGGCTGTGAGGATACCCACACCCACCCCGAGAGCAGGGAATGTGGGCACTGCAACTCCAAATCACCCCTCCTGGTTCGGGGGTGACCCTGGGCGAAGGCACAGGACATAGGAATTCCCAAGCTGCGTGAGAGCGGTAATCCCTCCAGATGGATAGATCATGTACTGAACTAACACCTAGAGCCACTGTTTGCACTTCATTTCTCGTGTGAATAAATGCTCTCAGATTGACCTGCCTCATAAAATTCAACTCAGTTGTGATGTGTTAGGTGGAGATGACTCGGACAGCTCCATGGCAGCGTGTACCTCATGTAAAGCAAAGACAGCTCTTTGCATCCTGGGCTGACCATCAGAATCGGGTCTCGTGGAGGTATATCCTGACTGGTTCAGGGACTGATTCTGTGCGGCTCTGCGAGCCTGAGACTCATGCTTCAGTCTCTATTTATGCTGCCCCTTGGGTGGATTTTACAACCTGCACTTCAATTCCTTGCCCTACAGCTACACTACCGAAAATGCCAAAGCTGGGTCCCCTAGAGCTGACCTGGAGTCACCACAGTGATGTGGCACAGCGGGTCCTTCAGCCTGCCGTGACACAGCAGGGTGCTGGACAACAGCAGGGACAGCAATAGAGTGCTGTAATTGACTGGGCCTGAAAAATGTGTTTCCTTTGGAACGTGGCATTGTTTTGCCAGTAAAGACAGTGGCAATAAGCTCATAGGAGTGGTCTAAAAATGATAACTAATGGGTTTGGAAAAGCAGTTTTGAGCACAAGGCATCAGATCTGTCATGAGCAGGTCTCGTAGCTTGAGGTGTAAGCCATAGTACTGGATGTTTGTCCCACTGTCTCCCAGTTCCTGATTTTACATGGCATTTCACCTCGATTTTTCTTCTTTTCTTTTCTTTATGGAGTAGAGTTAGTCAAGCTGTTTGACTCTAATGTGCATGAGGTGTAGATGAGGACAGCACCGAGCCATTAAAAGTTACCAGGAGGCAGAAAGATCAGCCTGAGGACATGACCAGTGTGCTCCCTCAAGGTTCTGGAGCAAAAAAGAAGCAAGGGAAAAGAATCAAAATGATATCAAACACCATTTTTTTTTGATGCTTTCATGATTCTGGAGATTTTATCCCATCTTCAACAGGGGCAATAAGAAGGTGGGTATTTAGAGAGAGCGCATGAGCCAGGCCACTTTGCACCACTCACTTGTCCAGCACACACAAGTACATTAAGGCTGTGAAAAGGCACATTCTGGCCAGTTCCTTTCAGTATTTATAGCCCTGTTGTCCATGAAGAAGAAAAGACAAGGTAAATAAAGACAAGCCATGCAATAAGCCTTATGAGAAAGGAAAATTGTTGGAGCTTTGTCCTTTTCCCTACTCCACCAGAGCCACCTCAGGGTGCCTTCCTCCAGCTGCTGGTCTCAAGGGTATTTTCTACCCTCTGGTCTGCTCTTCCCTCCTTTCCTCTCCTCCTGCTCTGCCCTGGGTGAGGGGTCCGTGTCGTTTGCAGGCTGGGATCTGCAAGCAACGCGTGATGAGCAGCGAGAAGGGAATTCACTGTCAGCAGAGCAGGCTGCTGAACTACAGCCCCTGGAAACATTCATTGCACAGTGCCAGGAGGTGCTCTGGGGAGAAACCCAGAAACATCCCATGGAAGGTACCAGCCTTTTCCCCGGCTTTGATGAACGAGTACGTGCACCTTGCAGATGTGGTCTGATGACTGTGAGACAGGGTAATTGCAGTGAGGGGGCAGTTGCTACAGAAACGGGGCGCTGGAGGAGCCAAGCAATTAGGCAAGTAAAAGCCAAAGAAATCATCCGGATGTAAATTGTCTTCCTAAACATCCACACCTCCTCTTGTTGTATGCATTGGTGTGCAGATAGATGGAGCGTGTAAACAGGTGGAGGATTTATCACCAGCCAGGTTTTCTTTTTGAAGGGCAGTGTACATCCTCTTTAAAAATGAAAGAAATGACCACTTAGAGACAGGGAAATCTTTGCTAAAAGGTCTGTCTTTCCCTGGCCTTATTTATTATTTAGTTCTTCAGTTGACATATTTAATACTACGAGGCACTTGGAGACTCCAGCTTGATAGAAATACGCGACACAAAATCGAGCTTCCTCACAGGAGCAGGAAACATCTTCAAAAGTTAATTGCTTTTCCATGATTAAATAAGCTTCTTTATTACTTCTCTGTTCAATAAGGAAAAAGAACGTGCAGCACGTCTTTAATTTCTTCAAGATGCATGCTGGATGGGTAGCCTGATTCCCCTCTCAGTTTCTAGGTTGATAACAGTGAAAACTTCACACCAGTGAGTTGACTCTGACTGCATCTTGATAAACTCAGAGGAAGAGAATTAGGCACAGTACCTGTGGCACTTGCTTTTAATGCTGAGACTGGAAACACAGAGCCACACGCTGATTTACTTCATAAACAGTAAGGATAAAGCAGAGAAGAGCTGCAAAAGAAACTACGGGCATTGTCCTGGGCTGTTTGAAGTCGACGTTAAGTCGAGAGCACACTGGAGACACCACTGTGTACTGTCTTCACAAGAGAAATAAAAACACAGAGTTCAGTGTTTAGAAAGAACAGCTGCAAATATTGGTTATTCACCCAGGTAAGCAGGTATTGGCTCCAGGCTGAGCAACAAAACCATTCGTGTGCCTCTTTCCTTCGCAGCAAAGCAAAACATCGCTCAGAAAGCTACTGTGAAGGCCTTGATTAAACAATGAATTATCAGAGCGTCGTCAGGAGGTGAACTGTAGGCAACGCTGCCTTACGGCCCTTGAACCCGCACCGCCCTTTATACCCTCAAAGCACGGCACCCCGAGATCTCTGCGTGTGCAGGAGGGCTGTCCTGCACTGGCTTCTCTCCTTGGGGGTACATACAAATCCTTTCAGAGGAAGAGCAGCCAACCAGCTGTTTTCTGAGACCTCCTTAACTGGTGCTGAGGGTGTTACTGTTTGTCGTGTGTCGCATGCTCCCAGGGCTTTACAGCGCGGATTAAGGGTTGGTCCTTGGCAGCAGTCCCTTAGCACAGTGCAAAGCCAGTGGCATTAAGTCCAACAGGTCACTGCTTCAAGCCAGGAGCCCAATGTACCCACCTGGTTGTAGCTTAAAAGGATAAGGCTGTGACCAAAGCTCTGTCTTGCATTGCAGGATCCTGCCCATGGAAACCTGATCGAGATCCCCCAGCTGCTGTTTTTGAGGATGAGAGCAACAAGAACAACTGTAAGTTGGAGTGACCAAGTGTGCTCACGGCTGTGTGAGGGAGAAATGGAGCAGCTGAGACTTGATGCATATGCAAAAGAGGGTGAACAAGTGTGCATGTGAGGGGCTGGACGGGTGAGTGAACAGCTGTATTACAGAGGGAGGCACCAAGGTTAAACAAATCCAGCTTGTAGCCCCATTCCCTGTTGTACTGCACACCAGGAGTTCTGAAAGAGCTTTACATTATTAATCTTCCAGCCACTTCCAGTTAGCACTGAGAAGCAGCCACTCTGCCACGTGGCACAGCAACATGCCTGCAATGCCTTCCCTCCACAATCCCAAAGGAAAGCCACCTTGCTGACAGCACACGAGGAATGATCAACAGCCCTGCTGCCACGGAGGGAGCAGGACCTGTACTGAAACCCAGTCTGGCTATCCATTGGATCCATTCAGTCAAGTGATGGGAATTAAAAATGCTCAATGCCAAAATACAGTTTCCTCAGGAGAGCAGGGGGATTTTTCAGGCGTGGAGGCTTCACAGTTACTCATTCAGTGTGCATTTACATATTGATCTGGAGAGCTGCTGCTGCAGTGAGGACTGAGACCTGAGCTCTCAGAGCATCAACTGAGCATATCTGGAGCTGGAAGAAAGAGCTGAGAGTTGCAGGTTTGGAATGGGGGTGTAAACATCTCTAGGTGGCCCAGCTAGCGCTGTAGGACAGCAGGGTACTGCTTGTGGAATAATGACTGGGGGTGACTTAGAAATTAAAGTCCCGTTAAAGGTACAGCATTGTTCACACACAAAGGAAAGGTCTAATAGCAAAGAAGCTCCCAGGGTGGAGTGCAACTGGTGTGCAAGAATCCATTCTATGGGGGGCTCTGGGACAACACTGCCTGCGAACAGCACGGGGAGGGGGGAGTGGAGTGAAGACTCCATGGCCAGGATCTGAACCACCACAGAGATGGGAACTTTGTGGTACTGTGGAACTGATAAGCTGCATATTTGCCACCCTGGGCCAACAGTCTGTGATTTTCTGACCAAGTGCTGTCCTTTGTGTGAACAGGATTTTGCCAAGAGTTCCAAAGTGAGCTTTCTAAGGTCAGGTCGGAACGGTGTGAAGAGATGGAGCGTAGTTGGCTTCACAACCCTGTGAAGGAAAAACTAATTTACACTGATTCGTGCCTCTCCGGCGCTGGAAACGTTTCTAAGTGAGGTTGTGATGGAACTGCCTAATGGCAGCAAGGAGTCGACACTGTTACTAGTAGAAGATTAATGAGATGAATGGATCTTTAATCTCGGTGTTTAATTCCTTGCTCTTCAGTTCACATTGGCTAGCTCAGTGGAACGCCTTGTCAGTGAAAGCAGCGATATGCTTAGGAGGTTGGGACAAAGATTGTCTCTCTTCAAGAAGCTACACGCTATGTTGGCACGAGATGACGAGGCTTGGCTTTTTGTTTGCAAAACAGGGAAGAAAAAAATACCTGCTGGGAGAATTTAAAGGCTGGAGTTCCATGGCTTGTGTCATGCAAGTGAACAGGCTTTCACAACACTCTTTTTCTGCTTGAAAAATCCAGAAACAATCCACAGCAATTTTAGTTAATTTGGTCATTGCTTTTTTCCTCCCTTGTAACCTTTTGATTGGACTTCCGTGTATCTTCTGACTCCAGTTCTGCTTGCTATTTTTATTTTTTCGTGTCTGCTTCTAGCAAGTCACAAATAATCTTTGTGTTTTGCTTTACCAGTAACAAAGCGGACCCGGTAATACCTACAGTCATCTCACAAGAGCACGCTGAAAGTTAACTACAATTTGAACAGCAATCCCAGACCCTCTGGTTCTTAATTACCATGCAGTAACTGTAGAGCACCGCAGCCTTCAAAATAATTTAGTGATGAGTTCCTGAAGACGTGACCTCATTTTATTCCTACTATCAATCGTTAGAATGTGAAAGCGTTCCGTTTAGTCCATTTTCTGGCATAGAGTATTTGTGACTGATTAGCAGGCCGTTGACGTGGAGGTAGTTCAGAGCTTTCCCTGCAGTGTATTTACCACAGCAATAGAGGTGCCTGCTGCAGATGGCAAAGCGCGTGACAGAGAAAAGGCTGTGCTCCCCAATCGATACATTTATGCCGTAACTGGAAGCAGCTCGGAGGCTTGAGAAGACTTTATCACACCATGCCTGGAGCTGTAATTGAGCAAACGCTTTCAAAGGAAGCTGTGGTGCAAAGCAACGAGAAGGTAGAAACATCTCTTCTGTTGGCAAGAGAAAGGAAAGAGCAGGGGTGGGAAAGTGCAGAGGAAAAGGAGAAATACAAAGTCTTGTTAGACACACGTGAGTTTTAGCAGCTTTCCAAGGGGAGAGGTGGTGCCGTTAACATCAGATTAACAGTTGCATTCTAGCATTGTCTTTCATGTCATGAAGCTTTCGTGCATCTACGCCGAGTTTTTTTCTATCTCGTGCAAAATAAGCCTTGTTACAAGTTACTGGGGTGTTAATTAAAATAAGCACGTACTCTTCCTTCACCGGGAAAGACAAACTAGCAGACAAAACCCAACCCCATGGGGTGCTCTCGCTCTCCCTCTAGTGCCTCTGCAGCAGATTTAACGCTGAGCTTGATTATTCTGTTCTTAGCTGTTTTCATTTTTACCCTCCCCCCAAGTCTCTCTACTGTAAGTGCGCTGCGTGGGCTGCGTAAGAGCCTTGTCTGCGTGTGCCGCTAGCACAGCAGCTGCCCTGCAGTGCCACGACCCGTTGTCAGCCAGCTCTGCCCACACAGGGAGGTACCCGGGCAGAGCCGCTTCCATCTCTAACTGAAGGGCAGCGAGGTCCTTAGGAGAAGAATTAGTTCTCTAAATAATAAATCCGGGTTCTTCAGTGACCTTGGCACTATTCATTCTTTGAAACCTTGGCCTTGCCTCACTTCTGCTTGCCGTCGCCTGATTCTTTCAATGCATAGCTGACCTAGGGGGGATGTGTTTTAAAACTCAGCCCTGACTCCACGGTGGGAGACTCAGCTGTAGCCTGTCCGTCCGGCAGGGCACCGGGAAGCCTCAAGGGGTGTGAGTGTGAAACGACCCAGCTATAATGTGACCCAGCTATAACGTGACCCAGCTATAATGTGACCCAGCTATAACGTGACCCAGCTATAACATGAGCTGCCTCTACTCATATTCCCATGTAATAAATGTCCCTTGCACAGGACAGGCCCAGTCCCTCTCAGGACAAAGTGATTTAAAGCCCTGTATTTAGGTGGGTAGTCCCAGCTTCAAACAGGTTTGCCTTCTCTATGTGTACGTGTTTAGTTTTATCTTTACACCTGACTGGAGGAAAGGAGAAGTCGCTGTAACACGCAAGCCTCCCTTTGCTCTAGCAAAAGCTCACCTTCCTCAGCTGCCTTGTAGATTGAAAAACACCTCGATTTGCTGCCTGTTATCTAAAGCAAGGACATCCTGAGCTGGCACCTCCTGGCTCTCTATTGTGCTCTGCTCTAGCATGTGACCGTGGCTGCTGGGGGCTGGTGACAATTTGGCCATTCACACAGCTGCACGCCGAGGAGGCCCTGCCGCTCGTTCTGGGCAAACATTGATCGTTCTGAACAATCGAATCCACAGGCGCCAAGGCCGGGGATTTGAAAAGGGTGGTGGAAGAGGTCTACTTTTGGTAGCGTATTCTTGCTAGTCTTGTAAAGCAGTCTGCTGGGCAAACTACAATATTACAACTTCTCTGCACTTAATGCTATTTTAATTGGCAGAGCTCAGGCTGCAGCTAAGGCAGCTGTTGGTGGTTTTCAGCTATTAAGTCTCTTTGACGATGCATTGGTTCGCCCGGTGTAAGCGCCAGGGACCCTCCAGAGCCGAAGCGAAGTGTCCGTTCGCTTTGCTGAGGCGATGCAGCGTGCGGGGCAGGCGCGAGGGACAGGGACAGGGACAGGGACAGCTTCACCTTCGCACCTCGCCCCGCTCAGCTGCGGTGCTTGCGCGGCCCCTTCCTGCCGGGACCGCCAGCACGGGGGCTGCGGGTCGCTCCCGCCTCTCCTCCCGCAGCGGGGCAGCGCCCGGGGCGGGGAAACGCGAGGGCTGCGGCTGCAAGGAGGTAAGAGGGACAAGCCTCGAGGTCCACCTGTAGGTCTCCGGGTACCCAATTAAGAGCCTTGCGGTCGCGTGACGCGAAGCCGCGATGCACGGCGAATTCCCTCGGCCGGCGCCGAGCCGTTCAGCCTTCCAGCACGTAAACGGTGCCGGGGCTCAGTGGCGGCCGTGTCGGGACGTGCGAGACCTGGCCCGGCCCGCCCTGCCCCGCCCCGGCTGCCGCTGCCGGGCCCGCCCGGGCCGCGCTCGCCGCCCGCCCTCACCTGGGCGGGGCGGGGCGAG